>SSNS01000111.1:669484-706398 GCA_006937985.1 Aphyosemion australe
AACACACACACACACACACACACACACACACACACACACACACACACACACACACACACATTCATGACCTGCAACCCTCCAGTTATGGGGCAGGAACTTAGCTCCTCTGCTACTGTCGCCCCACTTAATTTGGTTAAAGGCCAACTGGCCTAGTGAGATTTACAGTAAATAATATAAACACTTGAACAGAATTTTATAACCAAAATGTTAATGAGGCTTATTCCACTTGAACAAATGTGAAATAAATCACGTTTCCTCTGAAAACATTTTTATTCTAAAATTCAGACAGTTTAATGCAAACATGTCAGTTACCTTATGAAAGGAAGAACAGCAATATCTGGTGATCTGTTTGGTTGTTCTGTGTCAGATCTTCTTCCCAAATCCACAAGAGTATTGAAGCTCCAGTTACCAACACTGTTACGTGTTGGAGCCCAGCTACAGTTAGCTGCCCTGATATGTAAAAAGAACAAGACAACATTTGTATTATTTTTGACACCAAAACACGTTACCGCTCTGATTTTATTTACCAGATAAATGACATCTGCTCACCTCAGCTCAAATGGTTTGTCACTGGGAAATGTCCACTTCTCAACATTTTCTGTTTCACACCACTGGCTGTTGTACTTTGGTGCATTGGTGCTGTCAATTTGATTTATTGATCTATTGGTTAAGGAGCCACAGTTTCCAGAGTAACAATACCAGTAGTGGTTGTGATAACAACTGTCATCAGTGTCCCTGGCTCGGATGTCCACCTGTAGGAACAAAAGGAAATAAGTATAATATTATTTTGCCCACATTTTCAGGGTTTTTACAGGAATCTAAGAGTTGAATTTACTACCTTTACTCCAATTTTTACTACCTCTAAAATATGTTTTACTACCAACACGACATCAAGCAATATTCTAATTCCATTTCCAAAAGACTTGGGACAGGAACAGACTGACTATTCTGGACCAGCCCAGCCACTGCATGCAATAACAAATCCACTGTTTGGTCTCTTATGTGTGTACCAACAATGTAACTCATTAAAATCACATATTTTAAGACAATTACCAGGAATCAGTGAGAGTTAACCTGTTAAATATTTCCAAGAGTGTCATTTATTAACACTACAAACATGTAAACTCCACCTCTATCACAGTAATGAGTCTGAAAGCAGATTTCATCCTACTGTGCGTGCGTGAATATCAAATATCAAGGGAAAACTTTCATTTTCATTTTTTATTTCATTTTAATTTATTAAACAGGAAAAGATTAAACCAATCGGGCCTGACTCAGTTTAAAACTGTTTTTCAGCAGGTTCCTGTTCTGCAGAACATGTAACTCAGAACACACAGTCATACATACCAAGACAAGACAGAACAATCATACAAGCATATACAATTAAAAGAAACACCAATAAGAAAGAAGAAGAAACGATCTTTTATATAGCGGCTCTCAAGATAAAAATCATAAGGTGCTTCACAAGAACAAAAAGTAAAATAAAAATTAAAAAATGATTAAAAATATCAAAGAAGGGAAAAGTAAAAATTGTGAGAAAAAAGGATGTGAAAAAAGGCAAAAGGAAAATGAATAAGAAAAGGGTAATCAGTGGATCATGGGAAAGGCAGAAATGGTAGACAGATAAATAACAATAAAAGAGGCTTAAGCAGCCACCTTCTTCAGTGGTTGCAGGTGTATTTGTCCAATAAATGAAAAACAAATTTTCTTTTAAATAAAGTTTGCGATGGTATCGTCCTAATGTCTTGTGGAGTCTCATTCCAGACTATAGTGAGCACATAAAAGAAAGCCTTCTGTCCACAAGAATGCCTGAAGGCCAGTAAAGGCTAAAGACCATTTGTGGCAGATCTAGTGATATGCACAGAGCTTAAACTGCCCTTAGGAGCCAATGACGTAAGGCCTGATCACGTATGACCGTTTACGATTTGATAGTAAAATTTAATTCCAAGACTTTTGGCATAATTCAGTCATTTGACTGTATTAATGCAGAGCGTTATATCAGAGTGATCCTGAACTCAAACAAATATGTTTTTAACTCTCATAACATTCACACTTCTTGTGGCGCAAAGCTGAAAAAGAATCTTAAAACAGCAACAGAAAACTGAGTCTACGATTTTAAACTAAATGTGACTAAAAGTTGTGAATCTCACCTTAAAGGATCCATCAGGGTTTCTTCCCTTGTAGGCGAAGGTCACGCTTCCTCCGTAGTGATGAGACGCTGTCACCAGTGAGGTCAGAAGGAGCAGCTGGAGCAGAAGCAGCACTGTGGAGGCCATGATGATGCCTCTGACTTAACTCTCCAGCTCACATCCACCTGCAGCATCTTATATACCTGTTGGACAGGTGTACGGGAATGTACACCACGTTTCAGAACAATAAGGCAGTAGCAGAACTGGTTTCTGAAAACAAAAGGTTTCAAAGATTTTTTTTTTGTAAATGGTGTTTATGACCTACCATAAACGGATAAAGTTAGAGTGTTTTAACGGAAGCTCTGGTTTTGAAATCAGATTATTACTGATTTTCAAACTATTTACTGTCATGTCCTGTCAATGTCCTCCCTGTGTCCAGTTTATGTCCTCCCTGGCCCTTCCATATCCCATCTCCCTTGTCTCCGGTCCCTTCAATTATCATTCAGGTTTTACTTTATTTCTCATTCTTTAAGTTCTGCCATGTCCATTCCCCAGGTCATTAGTGTTGTATTTCTCCTTAGTTTTCCTTTCCCCTTCTTGTGTATTTAAGTATTTCCAGGTCCCTGTAAGTTTAGTATCCTTTTGTATCAGTTACCTTTGACCCCTGTTCCTCTTAGCTGTTTCTTCCCACATTAGTTATCTTTCATTGTCCCCTGGTATTTAGTTCATCCCTCCAGTTAGCTGTTGTCCTTGTGTCCCCTTAGTCATCCTGTTCCTCTTATGTTTAGTGTTTTAGTCTTCAGTCAGTTTTGTGTTATTCATTCTCAGTTTCCTTCCTGTGTTCCCCTCTGTTAGTTGCTTCTTGTCATTTGGTTATTAGTTCAGTTAATTCATTTATTATCATTCTCCTATATTCTTTATTCATTCTAGCAGTTTATTTTAGTGTCTTCTTGTTATGTTTCTGCATTTAATTATTTCTCTGGTTCGGTTCAGTCCTCTTGTGTTTTGTAATGCCTCCCATCCTCAGTTAACTAGTCACACCTGTAAGCCATTATCATTAGTACTCATCACACCTGTTGATCGTCTCCACTCACCTCCTCAGTCTATTTAAACCCAGCTCAGTTCTCCACTCGTTGTCAGTTCCTTGTGTTATCTGTGTGTGTCGCACTCATCCTTGTGTATGCGTGACTCCCTGTTGCTCCTGCATTTTTGTTCCTGCTCCCACTGCTTAAATAAACATTTTATTTCTGAACCATACCTGGCTGCCTCCTGGATTTTCATGCATCTTGGGTCCTGCTACAACCACCATTTCATGACATTTTCAGATCCTTGCGTGTGTGCAGATCCTTAAAGTCTTTAAAAGCCATAAATTAGATTTTCCATAATTAAGACCATAAATATCCTTAAAAATGACAAATAATCCCTAAATCGAGTTCAAATGTTTTAAAACAACACAGCAAAGCAAATAAACAAGATTGTGTTACTTAATTTGAAGATCACCGTAGTGAACTACCGCGGTGAAGTTAGTTTGAAGTTGGATATTCAACAGACATTGGTTCACTACGTTCAGCGTTGAGTCTTCATGCCGTGCGCTGCTCCACAGACGGCAGTTAGCTGGGTTCCGAGGACACGCTAATGGGAGCGGTGGTTCGCTTAGGGACCAACAAATTTCTAGTCATTTGTAAGTAACGACTAAAAAAAATCAAAAGCTTCCGGATTAATTGGCTAAATCACTAAAAATGACTTGTGTTACTAAACTACATCTACAAGACACAACAGTTTAAAAAATATTTCACACAATCTGATCTTTTTTATTAAGATTTTTATCAAAAAATAAGTGATTTTTTTCAATAGCTTCTAGGTAAATGATTCTAAATACCCAAAACCATTTCTCAATGATCATTGAGACAGGGTTGACAGGGTTGTATTGTGTGTGTGTCTACATACTACATTCATGTCCTCTATATAAATGTCCCTTTCCTATAGCCACAAAAGAAAACCACAAAACAGAAGATAAATTTAAAAATAAATTCACTGTAATATAGGAATTTGTTCATAACCATTACATACGAGTTGCTGAGCTGCTTCCTTCCAAATAGCCAAGGGCTTGTTGTTTGGTGCACGTTGTGAGCAGCAGTGAGGGGCACTGATTTCATAAAAAAAATACCCAAAATACATCAAGATTAGTCTGCATGTAAATGAATGTTAAAGGTAAAGATGTTTTAGATCATGACATGAACAACTTGCCAAGTATACAACTAAAGCCAAGAACTTGACACAAAAGCTCTACATGTACTCATAAATACTCACCAGAAGGTGCATCAGTGTCCACTGCAACAGGTTCAACAGTGGTGGGTATGTCAGAAGATTCAATATTCCCTAAAATGATGAGTACATATGTTATCGATAAATTAGTAAAACAAAATGTACTGCACAGGTGTATTAACTGTACTGAAAATCTTTTTTAGTTTCTCCAAAACCACTTGTTCATATCAGGTCCCAAAACGTTTGCAGTTCTGTTTAGGTGTTTTTATGAGTATTATAGCAGTGGATGATGTTGCTCATGATGAACAGGTGGGTAGATGGTAATGACATTTTCAAGAATTTTATTTTCATTGTAGCAAATAGTTGTTCTGCTATTTGACTATTTTTTTTCTGCAAGTTCTGGTATTAGGCCAAGTTTTCTCAGAATATCTCGGTGTTGTCCTCGTGAAATCAATCATATAGAGCATAACACTCATTGTACTAGTCTGGGACCAGCTTCTTTAAGTTAGGCCAGGGCAGCAGTGATTTTAGGTGCCCAGCTTTGTCCATGGCTATAATTTCTGTAGTTGGTTCCCTTGAACCTCTTAAACTCTGGATCTCTAAGACGTGTGTGTGTTGCTAGTCAACCTGCAATGTCATAAATGACTAGTTGGGCTTGTGATTCCAGGAAAGTAAGAGGGTGGTGAGGTCCTGTGGGCTTTCAACTAAAAACTGTATATAATGCCACCTGGACACATGATCACAGCCCAACTACCTTAGATGTGGGGAAAAAAGACATGAATGGGATTGTAACAGGAGAACCTCTTCTAGTGCCATTGTACAATTCAATATCAGATAATAAAATACAATCACCTAACATTCTGCTTACCTGAAGCAACTCAAATCTTTTGAAACACCTTGTCATATGAATCCCTTGACCTCATTTCATTTAACAGGCGGAGAACGTCAGTACAAGATCCTGAGAAATACAAACCGCCCTCTCTACACAATGTCTGAATCACTTGAAGCTTACAAAAAAGAAATATCAAACATACAAAGAAATGTTTATTATTATCTAGATCGGTACATTGTATCTCCTTACATTTTCATGAAAAACACTAATATCCACTTCCATGTGTTCTGTTGTTTTAACATAAATATAATTTATTTAGAATGAATTTCTTGCATTATTTGTGACATATCCATTTCTTCTTCCATTGAAAATACCCCAAAAACAATCCAGGTATACCTCTCCACTGAAATCCTCAGGAGCTCTGGATACATTTAAAGCCACTAAATACTTGAAATATCTGTGTCATTTGTCAATTGCTTAAGTGATAAATAAATGATGAATGACCCGCACTTGTATAGGATCTTTCTGATTCTGAGGACTCTTAAGAACTTTACATTACATTGAATAATTCAGCCATTCACACACCAGTGGTGATGAGCTACATTGTAGCCACAGCCTGGCCTGGGGTACACTGACAGAAGTGAGGCAGCTGTACATAGACACCCCTGGTATCTTCAACCTGATCTGGAGGATTTGACATGTCCTTGTCATCCTGTATGTCATCTGCTATTGATGGTAAGTCCAGGTGTTCCTCCACATCTGTGCTCCTTACCTTTCTGAACAGACGGCGGTACACTGGGCAATGTATTTGTGTGGTCATAATCTCTTTGTTTTGGCACAAGGACGTTGTTATGAATTTGTTTTGTAGATAGAATAAATTTAAATGTAATGATAAAGTGTATTGATAGTTGGGTGTTGATTTTTCCATAAGTAACCAAAAATCCATTTGCTGTTGGGCCATCTTTTCACTTTTGGGAAAGCACTTGCAGATTAAACATTGCTCCGAATCCGAACACTGAATCCCAAAAGATCTGCCATTCCAAGCCAGCTGAGGCAAGTGCAATGTCAGTGACAGAGGACTGTACAAACAGAAGGTGGCTACACAAATTTCAAATATTTCTAAGGCTAATTTACATAATACACATTTCCTTGAATGTTCGATATTTCTTTTTTGAAAGCTTTATAAGAGTCATCACCTATAATACCGTGGATATCTACGTCCTATTATAGACTTTTAGGCCATTAAAATAAATTGTGTTGGAAAAATAAATAAAAAATGTGCTTTTCTGATCCTTTTTTGTCAAGGGCATATTTTCTTGCGAGATCACACGCGATATTTCGGCTGTGTCGGACGCGCGTGGGACTGAGGGGCGCGTTGATTGGTGGAAGGAAGCAGGAAGCAGCTTCAGCATTTTGCTCCAAAATAACAAAAGTTATAACTGAACCCAACCTGGCAGTGACCTATGGGATCCAACAGTACGAGCCCGAGCCTCGCGCATAATGGCTTCCTTGCTTGTTGTTGAGTTTTTTTTCAGCGAAGCGCCGTAAACCAGAAAATGATGGGATGCTGCATTGGAGATCTGTAAACAGTCTAGATGGGACAAAGCAAGCTAAACAGCCTGGCATTGGCTCATCATGCTGTTGTGAAGATTGAATACACAGAGTGTACTTTTTTTTCCCCGTAACACGGATCAGCAACGGTAAGACATAATTTATGCGTTTCACGTTATAAAGTGAGCTTTGTTGTGCTGGTTTGTTCGCTGCTGGTTCATATTTGGTTATATCTGGCCTTTGTGACGACATATAGGCCAGAGCTCAAGTTCTCGTTTTGGAATGCGCGTGCTCGTGGGGTGCATGTGAGCTGGTTGAAGAAGGCAAGAGTAAACAAACGCTTCAATGTTAAATATCGGCTTTTCGGCAAAGTGAGAAATCATTAGGAAGCCATTATATAAATTTTTTCAAGTGGAAAAGTGAAAATTTCAGGTGATGACTCCTTTAAAGAGACCATGTGGAAGTTTAACAGCCAATACATATATAGAAATTTTAAATTTAGTCCTCATACATTCTCCTGCAATGCCCTGGTCCTGTAGAATGAGCCCTGGCATTTTTACTGTGATTGCCTCTGTAGGCCTGTAAACTCACAGAAAAGATCATGTTTGGGTCGAACAAGCAGGCTTCCCCAGTGTCCTCCAGAGGCAGCGTAATGCGTGATGACGTCATGCGCGCTCACGCGCCCGCAGCGTTTGTTTGCTAGCTGTGGCTTAGGCCCAATCCCAATACTCGCACTTGCACCCTTCAAGTGCACGTTCCCGTCCAGGGGTGCGAGTGCGTAAGGTGTCCCAATTCTCAAGTGCGGAAGTTGACCACGCCCCTTTTGCACCCTTGATCCGCACTATACAAACACTATAAACAAAAAACAGAAGTATAATAAATAAATGGACTGAACTAATAAGCAGAAGACAAGAAGCAAATAACACAACGCTGGAGAAAACCAAAACAGGAAGGAAACTAAATGAGGACGAATGAGTCTAACACAAAACTAACAGAAGACCAAAAGGATAATAAGGCTAAACTTAACACGAGGAACAGGATGAACTGAAGGGCGAACTAAATATAAGAGGACAATGAAAGATAACTAATATGGAGGGAAACAACAGCTTAGAGACACACAGGGGTCAAAGGTCATTGACACAAACGAATAAGAACTGAACTAAATGAAAATACAAAATAAACTTAATACACTGGACAGGAAGAGGGACACAGGGAGAACTAAAAATGAATGTTGGGGAGATAGGAGCAGATAACACACACACACTCACACTCACACACACTCACACACACACACACACACACACACACACACACACACACACACAACACACACACACACACACACACACACACACACACACAGAGGATAGAAAACCAAGGACACAGGGGAATAAGGGAAGAGACATGGGAGGGACTGGGGAGACATATGACACAGGACATGACACATTGTGTAGAGAGGGTGGTTTGGATTTCTCAGGATCTTGTACTGACCTTCTTCATCTGTCTAACTAAATTAAGTCAAGGGATTCATATGACAAGGTGTTTCAAAAGATTTGAGCTTCTTCAGGTAAGCAGAATTTCAGGTGATTGTATTTTATTATTTGATATTGAATTGTATAATGGCACTAGAAGAAGTTGTCCTGTTACAATCCCATTCATTTGTGTTTTTTTTCCACATCTAATGTGGTTGGGCTGCGATCACGTGTCCAGGTGGCATTGTATACAGTTAAGAGTTGAAAGCCCACGGGACCTCACCACCCTCTTACTTTCCTGGAAACACAAGCCCAATCTAGTCATTTATGACATTGAATGTGGACTAGCAACACATGAGTCTTAGAGATCCAGTGAGGTTGAATTTCAACCCCTTTGAAAGAACGATTAAGGGAACCAACAACAGAAATTATAACCCTGGCCAAAGGACACCTAAAGGTTTCACTGGTTTGGCCTAACTTAAAGAAGATGGTCCCAGAATATAATTCTCATCCAACAACAGGTCCAGCTCAGCATTATTCTCTATCAGAATCAAAATCAGAATCAGAATTGTGATTTATTGCCAAATAAGTGAGAATCTCACATTACTAACAATTTACTTCAGTGGAATGGTGCAAACATACGATTGATTTCACAAGGATAACACCAAGGATGCCTGAGCTGTTCTGAGGAAACCTGGCCTAGTACCAGAACTTGCAAAGAAAAAAGCAGTCAAGTAGAACAGCTGTTTGCTACAATGAAACAAGATATTTCTTGAACATGACATTACCATTTACCCACCTGTTACTTGATATTTATTGATAACATTTGTGTGCATCATTTTAAGGAACATTTAATCTTCTGACACCCCCACCACTGTTGAACCTGTTGCAATGGACATTGATGTACCTTCTGGTGAGTATGAGTTCTTGTAAAGCTTTTGTTGTGTCAAGTTCTTGGCTTTTTTTTTCCTTTTAATTTTAACTTTTTATAAAATCAATACCCCTGACTGCTGCTCACAGCGTGACTAAAACAACAAGTCCTTGGATATTTGGCAACAGTAAAGCCATGGGAAAATGACTGGAACCTTATTTAGAGCCAACTGGTAAGCTAAAGAATAAATATGGGTAGTTTATGCTATACCACATGGTGTTTATTATGATTTTGTCTGTTTATTTGCATCTATAGTTCGTGCTGGATCATTGTGAAAGAAGGGCCTATATGGCTCACTCTGGAAGATTTCTGCAGCCTGGGGTTGCTTACAGATATGAACTCTCTAGTGAGGGCTGAAGTTGTAAACCAAGGGAGGCCAACATCATGATGTGTTAACCTTTGTTCATTAAGATTTTTTATATTTTCTTGGAGAAATGCCTGTATGAAAGTTACTCAAGAAGCAGCTCTGCAACTCGTGTATCCATCCATCAATTTTTTCCCCTTCGCCTATCCAGGGTTGGGTCGCGGGGGCAGCAGCCTAAGCAGAGAGGCCCAGACCTCCCTCTCCCCATCTACCTGAGCCAGTTCCTCTGGGGGAATCCCAAGGTGTTCCCTGGCCAGCCGAGAAACATAATCTCTCCAGGGTGTCCTGGGTCTTCCTTTAGGTCTCCTCCTAGTTGGAATTGCCCAGAAAAACTCACCAGGAAGGTGGTTCAGTAACTTGTAATGGTTTTGAACTTTTTCCTAATTTACAGTGGAACTAGTTTCACATCTTTGTTCTGTTCTGTTATTTTGTGTTTTGGCTATAGGGAAAGGGCGTTTATATAGAGGACATGTATGTAGCTCCAACATGTACAATGCAACTTATTCCAGTGAGTGCGAACAGACACACACACACACACACACACACACACACACACACACACACACACACACACATACACAAAACCTGCTTCCCAGTCTGCACTAACCTGTCGAGTCATTCTATCTGTGTAAATATATAGTCTGGTCAAGAGCCATTGAAACTACTCACTCATGTTGCCTTTCAAACTGCCTCTGCATGCAATTGGTCAGCGCTAGGAGAACCAATCAGAGCAACAATGTGACATACTCACCGCTATGGATGTCAGTCAACAGGGCACTGTCGAAGAAGAAGCCTACCTCTATCTGCTCATGTCTCAAAGAAAAGCCCAGGTCTAAATCATCCAAAGTCGATGCCAAAGCCGTTTCAGACAAGTGCCGTTCCTGAGCCAACGTCATCTTTGTTATTTTTCTCAGTCACCGCTCTAGTGTTAAGCCCGCCTAACAAACGTAGAGCGCTGTGATTAGCAAGACACAAAACTCAAGCCATTGGTAGACCTGCAGAGGCTAATATGGAACATGGCTAGATGGACCTACAGAGCTAAATCTTTTTGCTACTTCTATGGTTGGTCTGAATTTCTAAGCTAAGTCTGTGCTGGAATAGTAGTATTGTCCCAGTCCGTCCCTGATAGCATCGCTCGCTCCTTTGCCTCAAAGCAGTCATTTGAGGTGCAGCATTTCTTAATTAAACCACCAAATAGTTCCCGAGCGCGGCCACAGCTGCAGCTCACCGCTCCCCACCACGGTCAAATGCGGAGATGTAATTTTACCAGTGTGTGTTGATGACTTGAGACTTTAACTTTAAAGTGGAGTGCACACTTCAAATTTCATCTCTCAGCATACTGTAACTTTTTCTAGTGTACCGGTTTTCCTTATGTCTATGGGTGTTCCATCATTCTCCGGTTGCTTATCAACAAACAATTCTCCTGCAGTTCCTCACTGCCCACGCAACTTAAAATACAGCTCTGCATTGCCCAGGTGGTACAAAAACATGCACACTCAATGCAAGCTCTCTCACGGCACATAACCAGCAGCACACGCCACTCAGACAGAGGGACTACGGCCAGGGGCGTAGCACCAAATTCTGGGCCCTAGGTACAAACCATCTAGGTGGGCCCCCACGCTCACTTGTTTAATATCTCTTGTGCACATTTTTTGTCATGTTATAAGACAAGTGAATAAACATGATCTTAGTTTAAACTCTATATTGAGCAAATACAAATGCCAGCATAATAAAAGTGAAATATCAGTGCTATCTGGAGAGAATGAGGGTCCTGCTGCTGCTGCTGCTACTGCATCTGAAGGACCATGTGGTTCATGATGTTAAGCTTTGCTAATGCTGATATATATTGTTGCAATAGGTTAAATTGACCAAGCACATGAAGGAGTACTTCTACAGGTATTCTGTAGTCAGTCTCTCTATCAGTGAGGAAATTTCTCCTGAAATTCCTCTTGTACGTCGTAGTCTACGGCAACCATAAATGTTCACAAAGCATGTTTCAGCTAAGTCAATTTTTGGATGAATGGATGGATATTTTCAGTTTAGACATTTGAATGACTAGAGTGCTTTCTTTTCTTTATTAGAAGGGTATGAATAAATTTGAGGATGGCTGTATGTAAAGCATGGCTCAAATCTATCTTAATGTCATGTTCTAGAGAGGATTTGTTTTCACAGTACTGTAGACGGTCAACAAGCAGCCGACCTGCAGTTCAGCTTCTGTTATTTTGGAAATCTAGAATAATAAAACTGCTACCTACTTACATCTGAACATGAATCAATTTGAAGTGATTTTTGGCTACAAGCAAAGCTACAAGGAGCCACATGTGATCCCAGAGCCACAGGTTGGAGACCCCAGAAATCTACAAACATTACTAACAAGAACAGAATGAAACCACATCAACCTTTTAAATTCTATTTTAAATCACATAAAACTACAGTTTTAACTGGCTATGTAGATTATACTTAATATGTACTTTTAGAATTATAAGGAAGTAAATGAAAAGCTGTTTGATCTGATCTTTTGACCCCGCACCTTAATGACTCCCAGTGGAGTCCTGACCCTGACTTTGATGACCCACAGTCTAGCCTCCAGGAATAATTATCAGATTATTTACGACAATGAAAGAAATCCATACATGATTATTTAAAGAAAATGTAAGTTCCAGATAAATTACTGATTTAAATGTTTTACTGGTAGAACTTTGATCTCTGCATAAGATGTTCAAGTCTACAAATTCATCTAAATTATAGGAAATAGACAGTGCTATATGAATTTACTGTTTTAATGTGACAACTGATTCAATTTAATGACATTTTGCCAAAAACTATCCAAGACTATAAAAGAACATTTGCGCCATCTGATGGTCACACCGGCTCCTGTGACGTAGAAGGAAGTCACGTTCAATCAGGCAGTGAAAGATAAAAGATTTCATTTTTATTTAGGGCAAAATTAGATGAATATGTAGAAAATGCTAATGAACTACATCTATATGAATCTCAAGCTTTAATCCTTTAATGTTATTGACTTTCTTTTATCTTAATGTTTTTTTAAACTTCTTACTTTTGTTTAAATGTTTCTCTTATGTGTCTTTGTTATTGGGTTTTCTATTTTTTTTACGTTTCTGACTTAGACAACAAATCAGGAGTGAAAGTGATGAAACATGGTCACAATGAACAGCAGAAAAGGTTTATAGACTCATGAGAAAAATTCAAATGGGACAAATGTTAATTTAAGAGTATCTTTATTGAGCCACTTGGAAATAACAAGTCTACCTTTACACACAAATTCAGAGACAAAAAAATATTAAATCAAAAAACATTAAATTAAACTAACCCTATAAGAAACTCCTCATGTACATAAATATCACTGATTTGGTCTCTGTTATTTAAATCTGAAGACTGATTATGACTAAAAAGAAGTGAAAAGTTGATTTATTAGATTTATTTTGGTTTCATAAATCAATACGAAACAGCATAAACATAATTTTAGCTTAATGACGGGATGATGATTGACAGAGCTTTGTTTCATTTCAAAAGAAATTCAGGCTCTTCAATTGCAATGATCCACTTTCACCTTTCACATTTACAAAGATTTAAACAGACTTATTTAATCAAAAGCAAATGTCAAAATCTGACATCAAAGTAGAGAAAAATATCTGAGCACTTTCTAACTCTCATCTAAGGGCAAAAGTGTATATTTGACCTTTGACCCTTTGGTTCTGTAGATGAGCATGCCACAGATCATCCCGACAGCAGCGAGGAGACATCCAGCGATGAACACCAGGTTCATGTTCAGGTTCATCCCTGGAAGCGACAGACACACAGCTGACTGATCACTGTCACCCTGGAGCTCAGAAACAACCCCACACCTGTTTACTCACCTGAGCCTCTGCCCCCAACATCTGCTGACCGCCTCAGGCGCAAAGGACCCTGGGAAACGAAGTGCTTCTCGGTCTCGAGAAGGACGTCTCTTCTATGGCGGGAGCTGTGACTTGTGGAGTTGACGCATCCTTGTGAGCAGCGTGTGTTGGGGTTTCCTTTTTCACACATGATGACTGAACAGCTGATGTACACCTGAAAACAAGAAGACACAAATCACACTTCCTCCATCTAGTGGACAAACAGCAGAACTGAGAACGCTGCTTAGATGAGACGTGAAATAAGTCCAGTCGTCCTTCTCTGGGATGACAGGAGACATTTTCTGATCTTCATACTGAATAAATGTTTTCATGAACTAAATCTGCTTCTTTAACTTTGCTGCTGTTTTCAGGCTAAAATCATCAAAAGAAAACCCAATCAGGTTTTAACTCAGCTTATAAATGATTATTTAGGTGTTTTGTTGTAAAAACCATCTGATCTAAATGAACAAACTGGGATGAAGGTTGGTGAAAAATGTAATCACCAATAAAGTTGAAACTTTTGCTTTAATTCTTTTTACTGATTGCACTAAATGTTTTATTTGTGACTCATTTTGGCTCAAAGTGCAGAACTGAAACCTCGCTCACACCACCTGTCGTTAGCTGTGACTAAATATGTTAAATACGATGAAATTTGAGATTTGGAAAAATAAACTGATGCATTCTATGCTTTCCTCACCTGGTCGTGTAGGCCGATGAACTTAAAGGCCTCCATGCTGAACTTAAACAGTTTGTCAGAAGAAAGGTGGACCTGAACAGTCGAGTCGATGAGACACCTGGTCAGAGTCAAACAGAAGGTCAGGGTTAACTCATGTAACCTAAAACAACAGGTTTAGTACAAACAACCAATCAAACTGGATTATATTGAATGTAATTGAACTGAGTTGATCTGGACTGTCTGAACTGGACTGTACTCCTGAATAACCTAAAGTGAATCAGATCACTGCTCGATTGGTTGGACTGTCTCTAAGTGGTTCAGTTGGACTGAACTGTTATTTCCTGGATTGTACTTTTCTTGAATGACCTGGATTGAATTGGGTCATCACTTCATCCATTGGACTATAATTAATGACTGAATTGTCATAAATAGAATAAAGTGATTTGATCTGAATGTAATGTTCATTTTTGTGTTTTTTAGGGTTTATTTGGAATGAATTGGTTGGATTTAGATTAAAACTGGACTGAACTGAAGGGTTGTTTAATAAATGGCCCAAATACTCTTTTCTGTTTCCATGGCAGCGATGCTTAAAGAGGAGGCGGGGTCACCACCAGGAGGAGAATCCTGAAATCATCTCCAGACATCACATACCTTCACCATCATGTCAAACAGAAGCTACTCATGAATCCTCATCCTGAACCTCTGCTCACCCGTTCTCGATGATGGAGTAGGTTGGATGGTAGTTGGGGTTGTCATAGGGTGCAGCTCTGCAGGACTCCACTAACATCTCGGTGTTGCTGATGGAAGAGCTGGAGTCCAGCTCCATGAAGATCCTCTCTCCGACATCGTACTCCAGTGGGTACGAGTTGGGATTGATTATGGCTCTGAACTCGCTGTCTGGGTAGAACTCAAACTGGTAGGTGAAGGTGCCGAAGCTTTTATCCCACACGGTGACGTTCTTTCTGTGTGCTGTGAAGCCCAGGGTAACGTTCCCCCGTTTGGGGTACTGACAGTAGAACTGGGCTTCCAACAGGTTCTTCCTGGTGATCAGCTCGTTCACGTTGTCGTCTGTTGTGGTGATCTCATTCTTGAAGATGAGGTAGTCGTCGTCTTCCTGTTGAGTGAGAGGTTGTGTATAAAAATCAAAGACTGATAGAGAGAGTGATTTCTCAGAAGGTCCTGCCTTACCTCAATCTGGGTCCCACAGGCATTGAGGGGGATGACGGCGACTATGTGGGTCTTGTTGGAGAGGCGACTGAGGCTGCACATGGTGTCGGTGGGGTCACTGAGTCGAAGATTATCCGCAGTCAGTCCAAAGAAGGAAGACTGTTCGATCTCCACTTTCATTGTGGTTTCAGAGCAGGTGACTTTGGCTTCAACTGGAACAAATACAGACACGACAAATGTTCAGAACCTGAATCCGGTTAAAATCAGCCAGGAAAAAGACCTTCAGGGGATCCAGAGGATGAGTGATGGAAGACCAGAGGAATTCCTGAAAAGATTTTCTCTTAACCAGATCGTCACAATCCCTCATAATACCTCAATCAGAAACCCACCATATCCAGTCCTACATCTCTGCTGCCCTCTGGTGGAGGATCTACAGGTGTCAAGGGCCAGTTTCGTTATTATAGAGTTACACACCATAATTCAACTGATTATTATGAAGTTGTTATATTAACATCAGAAAATATTTGATTCAGTTATGAAAACATGATTTTAATTATTTCATATTTCAGACTTTAAAGGTTTTTGAGATGTGAGTTCAGCGTTTTCAGAGTGTCTAAGTTTGTAGCATTCAGGAAGTGTGCTGCACGCTCTTCCACCATGTTTGTTTACACTGAAGTCACGTATGATCTGGGACTAAAACGGATAAATCTGGGATTTTTTTTATCACAACATGTTTTGGATTCATCATGCTAAGGCTGTGTTCTTTCCCCTCTACTCTTCTCCCTGTACACCAACGGGTCGGCTGCACCTCCAACCATGAGTCTGTCAAACTAATCAAGTTTGCAGACGACACCACCGTGATCTAACTCATCTCAGATAGGGGTGAGTCTTCCTACAGAATGAAGGTCGAAAGGCTGGTGTCCTAGTGCAGCCACAACAACCTGGTGCTAAACGCCCAGAAGACTTTGGAGGTTGTTTTGGACTTTAGGAAGCACACAGCCCCATTCCCCCCCATAACCCTGTCTGACACTCCCATCTCAATGGTGGACTCATGCCGCTTCCTGAGTACCACCCAGGACCTCAAGTGAGAGCCCCCCATCACCTTTGTCATAAAAAAGACCCAGCAGAGGATGTACTACCTGAGGCAGCTGAAGAAATTCAACCTGCCAGTACAGTTGATGAGGCAGTTCTACACTGCAATCATCGAGTCCATCCTCACCTCTTCAATCACCATGTGGTATGCTGGAGCCACCAGCAGAGACAAGAAGAGGCTGCAGCATATCGTGCGCTCTGCTGAGAAGGTCATTGGCTGTTAACATCCCTCCATACAGGACCTGTACACCTGCAGGACATTGAGGCGAGCAGGTCGGATCACAGCTGACCCGTCTCAATTTTCAATTTTCAATTTCAACTTTATTTGTAAAGCGCTTTCACATGCCCAAAAGGACAAACAAAGCGCTGTACACCAATAAAAACACAACATTGAAATAAGACATACATAAAACCATTAAAATACCATAAAAAAAAATTCCCAAATATAGTTAAAAAAGTAAAAGACAAAAAGAATAAAAACAATCTAAACCAGCCTTGTTTCCACTATCAGATAAAAATAAATGATCAGAGCGAGGCCGCCCACCTAATCCGGGCATCTTTGTCCAAACGCCAGTGAAAAAAGATGTGTTTTTAATTGCCTCTTGAAACTGCCAAGTGATTGGGCCTGCTTCACGTGGGTCGGCAGCTCATTCCAGAGCCTTGGTCCCAACACTGAAAAAGCACGGCTCCCACGAGATTTCAATAAGATCCTGGGCACTGTTAATAGTCCCTGGTCCGCTGACCTAAGGGAACGCACCGGGACATACTGATGGATGACATCTGACAAATATTGAGGCGCCCCTCCATTTATAGCCTTAAACACAAACAGGATTACCTTAAACCTGATGCGATAAGAAACAGGCAGCCAATGCAAGGCACCTAAGACTGGTGTGATATGCTCAGACCTCCTGGTACCTGTCAACAATCGAGTGGCAGAGTTCTGGACTGCCTGGAGGCGTGCTAATGAAGCTTGCCTAAGTCCTGCATAAAGCGAGTTACAGTAATCCAACCTGCAGGTAATAAAGGCATGAATCACAGTCTCCAAGTGTCTACGTGACAGAAATGGCTTAATCTTCACTAGCCGCCTAAGATGGAAAAAACAAGATCTAACGACACAGTTCACCTGAGAGTCCATTTTAAGTTCTGCATCCAGCTTCACCCCCAGGTTAGTGACCACCACCTTCTGGTACGGAGCCAGTGTGGAAAAATCAAGCCCCTGTGCAGCTCCTAGAGATTTCGGTGGAGTAAACATAATTACTTCCGTTTTATTTTGATTAAAACACAGGTAGTTCTGAGCCATCCATGACTTAATGTCCTCCAAGCAGTCCAACAAAGGTTGGATGGAACATAAACCACCGCGCCTAATTGGAAAAATCACTTGGCAATCGTCGGCATATAGATGGAATGTCACCTCATGTTTGCGAAACAGGTCACCCAAGGGTAAAAGATATAGGGAGAACAATGGGGCTAAAATCGACCCTTGGGGCACTCCCCAAGGCAGCTCAGCAGTGTTGGAGAAACAGTCTCCCAACCTTACACAAAAACCCCTCCCTGATAGATAAGACCTTATCCATTGCAGCGCCTGGCCTTTAATACCAACACACTGCTCAAGTCGATTTATTAGAATGCCATGATCAATAGTATCAAAGACTGATGTCAAGTCCAGGAGCACCAGAATCACGGCATCCCCGGAATCGTTAGTCAATAGGATGTCATCTAGGACCTTCAGTAGAGCAGATTTGGTGCTATGAAAAGGTTTAAACCCAGATTGAAATACCTCCCCAAACCCCCATTCCTGTAGCATGGACATCAGCTGGACAAACACAGCCCTCTCTATGATTTTAGAAATGAAAGGGAGTGTAGATACAGGCCTAAAATTAGTCAGGTCTGCTGGGTCCAACCCTGGTTTCTTTAAAAGAGGTCGTACCACCGCCTGCTTAAGGGAGAGGGGGACTTCCCCAGATAACAGACTACTGTCTCACCCTGGACACAGTCTCTTCGACTCGCTCCAATCAGGAGGCTCCTATCCATTCGGACCAGAACCTCTCACCACAAGAAACAGTTTCCTCTCATCTGCATTTGGACTCATGAATGACAATCGTAGGACTGCCTACTCCAGTCGCTTTGTTTCAGTCACTTGACCCTTTGTGTTTGCTTATTATATCAGGACAGCAGTAGCTCAGGAGGTAGAGCAGGTTGTCCAGTAATCGGAAGGTTGCAGGTTAGATTTTGGCTCCCACCAGAGAATGCTGCTGTTGTGTCCTTGGGCAAGACACTTAACCCACCTTGCCTGCTGGTGGTGGTCGGAGGGACTGGTGGCCCCAGGGCAGCTGTGGCTACACTGTAGCTCATCATCACCAGTGTGTGAATGTGTGTGTGAATGGGTGGATGATGTATTGTGTTGTGAAGCGCCTTGGGGGGTTGCAGAAGCCTAAGAAGGTGCTATACAAATACAGGTCATTTACTTTTTTTGCTTTTGCACCAAGCACAGCAGCAATTTAACGTTGTGATTTCTCGCACATATGGCAATAAAAACCTTCTGATTCTGATTCTAGATGAACATCCTTTCTCAGTGGTGCAAGACACCAGGTTCTTCCTAATGCATTCTCTTAGTAAGTAATAAATCTCAGAACATGCAACATTGTGAGATTTATCTATTCAGCCTGTTGAGAAGTGTTTTTCACTTTTCCTTTTTTGTATTTTCTATCATGAAAATGTAAATAAATACATGTTTGTAGGTGATGTTATGGTTCATGCAGCCAATAGCACGCATCATTACTACACTGAAAAATGTTTAGCAAATCCCTGAAGAACAAAAGGTTTATTTGTATAGTGCCTTTAAAGATAAACCTCACAAGGTGCTTTATAAGCACAATAAATAAATAAATTAATTAATTAATGAAACATGGGAGACCACAATATACAGGAAAAACAGAAACACAAGCTTCAAATCAAGTTCATGAGCAGCGATGGATCAATGGAAAAGCCAGCCTGAAAAGATGAGTTTGGAGCTGCTTTTGAAAGGAGACCAGAGTCACTCATGTGATCGGCAGTGAAAAACCAACATATGCACCAGACTCACTTTGTTTCTTTTTGATGTCCACTATAACACACCTCATCTCAGACTGATAGATGTATGACCTGAAAAAGCATCAGAACACATGGATTTAGACAACCTATTCAAACAAAACACATTTTCTTTTTCAATTATTTAATTTATTTATTTATTCTTTATTTAACCAGGAAGGTCCCATTGAGATTAAAAACCTCATTTTCAAGGGAGTCCTGGAAATAACAACTGCAGCTTGCTAAAGAGGCTCATTCTTTATAGTATTTTGAAATATTATAAATTAAAGCTCCTCATTTAAGAAGGGACAGAGGAACTGTTAGAGCAGAGTAGGAGGAAAAGAAATCCCTGATTCTGTGTGGAAATGCTCCAAACCCTAAATGAGACGAGCCTCACCCTGTTATCGACTCCACAGCGAAGCAGATGGGATAATAATCTCCCAGGTCATCTGGGACTGGCGTCCACTTGATGGTAAACTCATCACCAGTGGTTCTATGCTTGGTGACGCTTGTCGGCCCACTCATGATGATGTTTTGGATTCTGTGTGGAAATAAAAAAGCAATGTTTTCACTGATGTTGTCTCCAACCTTCCAAGCATTTGTTCACTCCGTCTATCTAACGTACGATGAATATCTGGCCGTAGCTTTGACTCTGATCTCCAGCTCCTTGTTGACCTCTGCCTGGATGTGTTGTCCATCCTCAGGAGTTGGAGACACAAATGTAGGCAAGTAGAGTCCCTCCTGGCACGAGGGAACAGGTGGGTCCACTGGAGAGAAACATGAAACAAACATTCAAGATTCAAATGTTAACCATACAGTAAAAACACCATAATTAAGTCAGGGTTTCACTAGTCATCAAAACATTAGAAAAGCAAGTGAAACTTACCCAGAAAAGAGAACTGCAGTGGTAGTTTACTGAAGGGATGAGGATGATGATCAGTAGTCGTAGTTGGTGCAGTTGTTGGTGTAGTTGTTGGTGTATCAGTTGTAGTTGTTGGTGGTGTATCTGTTGTTGTAGTTAGTTGTGTATCAGTTGTAGTTGTTGGTGGTGTATCTGTTGTTGTAGTTGGTGGTGTATCTGTTGTTGTAGTTGGTGGTGTATCCGTTGTTGTAGTTGGTGGTGTATCCGTTGTTGTAGTTGGTGGTGTATCCGTTGTTGTAGTTGGTGGTGTATCAGTTGTTGTAGTTGGTGGTGTATCAGTTGTTGTAGTTGGTGGTGTATCAGTTGTTGTAGTTGGTGGTGTATCTGTTGTTGTAGTTGGTGGTGTATCTGTTGTTGTAGTTGGTGGTGTATCCGTTGTTGTAGTTGGTGGTGTATCCGTTGTTGTAGTTGGTGGTGTATCAGTTGTTGTAGTTGGTGGTGTATCAGTTGTTGTAGTTGGTGGTGTATCAGTTGTAGTTGTTGGTGGTGTATCAGTTGTTGTTGTTGGTGGTGTATCAGTTGTAGTTGTTGGTGGTGTATCAGTTGTAGTTGTTGGTGGTGTATCAGTTGTTGTAGTTGGTGGTGTATCAGTTGTAGTTGTTGGTGGTGTATCCGTTGTAGTTGTTGGTTGTGTATCAGTTGTTGTAGTTGGTGGTGTATCTGTTGTAGTTGTTGGTGGTGTATCAGTTGTTGTAGTTGGTGGTGTATCAGTTGTTGTAGTTGGTGGTGTATCTGTTGTAGTTGTTGGTGGTGTATCAGTTGTTGTTGTTGGTGGTGTATCAGTTGTAGTTGTTGGTGGTGTATCAGTTGTTGTAGTTGGTGGTGTATCCGTTGTTGTTGTTGGTGGTGTATCCATTGTTGTAGTTGGTGGTGTATCCGTTGTTGTAGTTGGTGGTGTATCAGTTGTTGTAGTTGGTGGTGTATCAGTTGTTGTTGGTGTATCAGTTGTTGTAGTTGGTGATGTATCAGTTGTAGTTGTTGGTGGTGTATCAGTTGTTGTAGTTGGTGTATCAGTTGTTGTAGTTGGTGGTGTATCAGTTGTAGTTGTTGGTGGTGTATCAGTTGTAGTTGGTGTATCAGTTGTTGTAGTTGGTGGTGTATCAGTTGTTGTTGTTGGTGTATCAGTTGTTGTAGTTGGTGGTGTATCAGTTGTTGTTGGTGTATCAGTTGTTGTAGTTGGTGGTGTATCAGATGTAGTTGTTGGTGGTGTATCCGTTGTAGATGTTGTTGGTGTATCAGTTATTGTAGTTGGTGATGTATCAGTTATTGTAATTGTTGTTGGTGTATCAGTTGTTGTAGTTGTTGTTGGTGTATCAGTTGTAATTGTTGTTGGTGTATCAGTTGTTGTAGTTGGTGGTGTATCAGTTGTTGTTGGTGTATCAGTTGTAGTTGGTGGTGTATCAGTTGTAGTTGTTGGTGGTGTATCAGTTGTTGTAGTTGGTGTATCAGTTGTTGTAGTTGGTGGTGTATCAGTTGTTGTTGGTGTATCAGTTGTTGTAGTTGGTGGTGTATCAGTTGTAGTTGTTGGTGGTGTATCAGTTGTTGTAGTTGGTGGTGTATCAGTTTTAGTTGTTGGTGTATCAGTTGTTGTAGTTGGTGGCGTATCTGTGGTTGTAGTTGTTAGTGTATCAGTTGTTGTAGGTGGTGTATAAGTTGTTGTAGTTGTTGGTGTATCTGTGGTTGTAGTCGGTGTAATTGTTGAAGTTGTTGGTGTAGAAGTTGTTGCAGTTGTTTGTGTAGTTGTTGGTGTAGTTTTTGTGGTTGTTGTAGTGGTTGCTGTAGTTGTTGGTGTAGTGGTTGGTGTAATTGTTGGTGTGGTTGTTGTAGGTGTAGTTGTCCTTGTAGATATTGATGTGGTCGTTGTAGTTGTTGGTGTGGTTGTTGTAGTTGTTGGTGTAGTTTTTGGTGTAGTGGTTGGTGTAGTTGTTGGTGTGGTTGTTGGTGTGGTTGTTGTAGGTGTAGTTGTTCTTGTAGTTGTTGTAGTTGTTGGTGTGGTTGTTGTAGTTGTTGGTGTGGTTGTTGTAGTTGTTGGTGTAGTTTTTGGTGTAGTGGTTGGTGTAGTTGTTGGTGTGGTTGTTGGTGTGGTTGTTGTAGGTGTAGTTGTTCTTGTAGTTGTTGGTGTGGTTGTTGTAGTTGTTGGTGTGGTTGTTGTAGTTGTTGGTGTGGTTGTTGATGTGGTTGTTGTAGTTGTTGGTGTGGTTGTTCTTGTAGTTGTTGATGTGGTTGTTGTAGTTGTTTGTGTGGTTGTTGTAGTTGTGGTGCTTTGGCCATTGGGGAAGAGAAGGCCATTGAGAGAGGGAAGGTTTATATCTCTCTTTCTCCTTGCAAACAGTGGATACCTCTGGATTATTGAACCATCTGAGTAAAACAAATTGACTGGATATCGTGAGAAGTCTTCTACCACTATTTCAAACCCAAAAACTCTGTTGCTGTTGGTGGTGTTTTGGTAGTGTAATGTACAAGCATCCTGATGAGATAATCAACAGTCATAAACTTTAAGAAAGAGAAAAACAAGAGAATATTTATGTGTTCAAAATGGGTGTAAACAAATCTTTCAACTAACCTCATCAAGTTGGAAACCGCTGATTGACTGGCAGTTGTCACATTCTACGTTTGGGATATTCCCGTACCGGCATCGGACTCTGTCACCATCAGGATCAAAGGATGGCAGCTTGTATGTCCTTGGGCAGTTCTGAGGAACTCTTGATTTGATATTACGTCAAGTTAGAAATATTCATTTATAAAGAAACCATAGTGAAAAGTTAATCCTCCATTTCCAGTAGAATAAAATACATAAGGGACAGGACTACTTGAACTGGAGTAGTGGGATTTACACTTGAAATTCAAAATACTTGAACACAGTTTTATAACCAAAATGTTAATAAGGTATATTCAACGTGGAGGATTTGGAAAAACAAAATGTATACTAAAGTTCAGACAGTTTAATGCAAACATGTCAGTTACCTTATGAAAGGAAGAACAGCAATATCTGGTGATCTGTTTGGTTGTTCTGTGTCAGACCTTCTTCCCAAATCCACGTAAGTATTAAGCCTCCAGTTTCTAACACTGTTACGTGTTGGAGTCCAGCAACAGTTAGCTGCCCTGACGTGTCAGAAGGACAATGTAACTTTTGTATTCATTTAAAGTTTGACATCAAAACACTTTAATGATGCTCTATGATTTTATTTATCAGACGCCTGCTCACCTCAGCTCAAATGGTTTGTCACTGGGAAATGTCCACTTCTCAACATTTTCTGTTTCACACCACTGGCTGTTGTATGTTGCTGCGTTGTCAATTTGACTTACTGATCTACTGATTAAGGAGCCACAGTTGCCATTAAGACATTGCCAGTTGCGGTAGTTATTACAGCCATCATAAGTGTCCCTGGTTCGAAAGTTCACCTGCAAAGAGAAACAAAAAATCATTTTAACCACAACTTTGCTCTCTTCCTATAGGTGCATGAAAAAGAAATGAAATTCTAATTTTGGACTTCACTTTCTATGAACTACAAATTTATCAACCTGACCCGAAAATAATACCAGCAAGATGTATTACTGTTTTGTTTATTCCAGAACAATTTCCTGCTAAACTGAATGTTTTGGACAAAAATCATGTTCATGTTTTGTAAAATAAATAAATAAATAAACACAACCTATAAAGACTCACAGTTGAAACACCATTTTAAATATTTTTCCCCAGTGCTGTTTGATTGTTCCTAAATGAAAGTTCCACAAAGCTGCCATCCTTGTTTCTTAATTACTTGAGGATGTTGGCCTCTTAAGAGAATAAACAAAAAAAAAAAAAACCTGGAAAAACACTAATTATGTTACAGAACATACTTAAAGGTAAAGGAACTTAAAGGTTTCATCTCTTCTCCAACACCTTTGGCACAGCCAAGTTTCAGAACTGAAGAAGCTTCTTGGGTGAGAGGCGAAAGTCGTCAAGGTAAACAGGAGAAGTCCAGTTGTTTCCAACTAAACCTTTAAGATTGTCATGCCCCGGACGACTGAGAATCTACACAAACATGTGTGTGTGTGTGTTAAACAGGTTTATTTTGAGAGCTACATCTAGTCTCTCAGTAAACTGGAATAATTAAAAGTCAAATAAAACATATTAGTTACTTAAAATTACAGCAGAATCTGATATTTCTACCAAATATCCATGAAAGTTATCCTGAAAAATACCCTCCAAAAATCTGAAATATCAAATATTGAGAGCAAACTTTGATCTGCACGTTGCTTTGTTGCAGCGTATTCACGCTTTACATTTGTCCAAAGTTAGTCCTGAGTTCAATTAAAGATACTAAAACTTTTTTAAAATCTCACAACTTGTCACAAAATGATTCAGACTTTCTGTGGCACAAAGCTGATATCACCCCCCCCCCCCCCCCCCCCCCCAAAAAAAAAACCTTACTTTTAAGGGAAATGCAAGACCGAGCTGTGGCAAAGTGGTGGTGTTATACAGCAACAGAAAACAGAGACCAAGTTTTAAACTTAAATAATGGCAATAAAAGTTGTGAATCTCACCCTAAAGGATCCATCGGGGTTTGTTCCCTTGTAGGTGAAGGTCATGCTTCCTCCGTAGTGATTAGCCACCGTCACCACCGAGGTCAGGAGGAGCAGCTGGAGCAGCAGCAGCACTGTGGAGGCCATGATGATGCTTCTGTCTCCAGCTCACATCCACCTGCAGCATCTTATATACATCTGTTGGACAGGTGGGGACTCCTGTGCTCAGTTTAATGGAATGTTCCAACAATAAGGCAGCAGCAGAACTGGTTTCTGACAACAAAGAAAAGGACTGAAAGAATTTTTTCCAGAAATGGTGTTCATTCGTGACCTATAAAAGCAGATAATGACGTGTGATCTAATGACAGTAATTATGAAAAAAGTAACTGAAAATTAAACTGATTTTTTTTCTGGCAGCTCTGGTAATGAGCTGATTATTTCTCTGTTGACCTTTCCTTCATTCTAGTGTTAAAAACTAAATACTGTTTCCTTTCTAAGCTTTCTCTACTGATTAATAATGATGATTACTATATATATATTAGGGGTGGGAATTTAACATGTTTATTGTGATTAATCAATTAGAAAAAAATAGCACGTTCAGAGAACACAGGGCTGATAGGTCAAGGACACATGAGGAGGAGAAGTAATGAATGCTGGGGGAAAAACAAAGGACTGGGCAGACGAGTGGCTAAAGGTGACTACGGCTGGGGATGAATGTGAGAAATCAATGAATGAATCAAAGGAACAGTAAACACAAGGAAGCGTGGGGTTTCTGCTGACGACACGAAGTACCACCATGTGGTTGCATCGCTGGACCCTTTGTCTACTCGAAGGGCGATGAGCATTCTCCGAAACCCCCGGCGCACGGAAAATACAATGCCCTGAAGCAGCTGTTGGTGAGACGCTACTCCCTCTCCGACGAGAAACGGGCAGAACGCCTCCTTTCCCCCGCTGGTCTGGGGGACGGCACGGCGTTGGAGCTTATGGAAAGCATGTTGTCCCTGCTTGGTTCCGACGATGGTGGATTCCTCTTCCCACATCTGTTCCTACGACGACTCCCGGCTCCGGTGCGGGCCAGCCTCGCAAACTCTCCACTCCTGCGTCAGAAGGATTACCGTACGTTGGCGGAGGAAGCAGATAGAATCCTCGCTGCCACCAAGACCTTCACGATGCAGGCGGTGGTCCCGATGGCCCCTGAGATGGAACTCGACACACAGGTTGCCCCAGCGGGACCTGCCGAAGTACCGACAGTGGCCGCCACACCGGAGGACTGGCCTTTGTTTCTACCACCAGCGTTTTGGCGCCAAGGCCCGACGTTGCATTCCTCCTTGCAGTTTCTCACAGCAGGGAAACGGACACGCCAACATGCGATACCAGCTGCATTACCGTTTACATGGGTTCTCCTTGGCCTCCATTCGGGGGTTAGGGAAGACCCCGGTGCCTCCCCGGCTGAACTGGTTTCCGCAATTTGGCCCCACTCGAAAGCCAGAGGACCCAGAAGTAGTGTTTTCGCCTCGAGCCCACAGCCCGATGCACCATGGGTTACCCCACTCGTTTACCCCCCAGAGGCTGGAAACCTCTGAGTTTGTTTTCATTCACCACGATGCTCACCGGCCACCCCTGCACCCCATTTATGACGGCCCTTTCAGAGTCCTTGAGCCGGGCCCGAAACATTTTCTTTTAGATCTGGGGGGGCGCCGGGAAACTGTGTCCATCGATAGGCTTAAACTGGCACATGTGTTACCTGACGAACCTGTGTTGACAGCTCAACCTCCCCGCAGAGGGCAACCTCC
The DNA here is from genome assembly GCA_006937985.1 of Aphyosemion australe. NCBI lineage: Eukaryota > Metazoa > Chordata > Actinopteri > Cyprinodontiformes > Nothobranchiidae > Aphyosemion > Aphyosemion australe. The sequence continues at coordinate 696,147 of SSNS01000111.1, forward strand.
TGCCGCGACAGCGGTTCCAGTTTCCCCCTTAGAGGACACCCCACAGCTGTCAGCACACCAGGTTCCCCTGAACCCAGCTCACCACTCAAACCCTCAACAACAGTGCCACCCTCCTGCGCCTGTACCCGTTTGGCCCAGAGTAAGCCGTTCTGGCCGAATAATCAAACCTCGACTCCGGGACTAGGGCATATCGGACTGTTTCTGGGTGTTCTGGGGGGCGTGTGTGGCAGGCCACCAGGAGGCTCCACTCACACCCAGAAAAGAGGATGCAAACAGGATGTGATGTGTGAGTTGTATGTATGTATCTTGCGTGTTGTTCTGAAGTACTGATCAGTTGGAGTGATTAAATGATGTGATCAGACCTACTTATGTGTCGTCCCTGACTTCCTCCACACACTACTTGAATATTGAGAACCATGATTCGTCCATCAAGTTATCTAGCAAGTCTTGGATGCATGGGAGTGGGTGGTGGTCAGCAGTGGGTTTGTAGTTGAGCCCAAAAGTCAATTCACAAAACACGATCATAAGCTTTTGTTTTTTGTTCTGACACACCCCTGTGGAGGCAGAGAAAGAGTTTCAGATCCAGCTATTGTCTAACTAATTCTGCATGCATCCCTTTACTGTACTTCGTTTTAAAAGGGTTTGGCAGCTGATTGTACAGATTGTAGGGTGTCAGAAATGATACTTCATCTTTTGGATTTTCAAATGCAATCTTTAGAAACAACAAATGTCAAAAACAGTTCTGTCAAACACAAATGACTGTTCAATCAACATACCTCTGATTATCCTTTGTTCATCCGCTAGCAGGTGTAACAAATCATCAGGTGGGTGCCACCTCTGAATATTAGTTTGGAATGCTGACTCAGAGTCATTAGCTAAAATCAGTCACGTCTTCAAACATACCCAGAACTGTTCTGTTGGTGAGAAAAATATCATGCCAGGTAGAAATCTGGGTGGGTGTTTTAACCAGGGCTGTGCAGAGACCACTGAAGGGGCGGGTGCTTAAAGTTTAAAAAGGGGCACATATAGAGCAAGATTTATAAACAGTTTCTTGATCCAACATGTCTCTGAAAGTTCAGATAATGAGACCATTGGGTTCAAACAAAATAATATAAACTAGGCAAAATATTTCATTTTGTGTTATTAATTGAAGGTAATGTTAGTTCATTAATAATTGATTTAGTTTTTAAAGCTGACTTATTTCTAGGGATGTTATGACCACATATTTTGCTCCGATCCGAGTCCAAGTTATCTGATTTTGATTATCTTCCCATACTGAGTTCCGTTCTGATACGAGGTGGTGATGCAATGCATGAAAAAAGAAGAAAAAAGGGAGAACACATCCAAGTTGTACTTTCTGTATTTGTCATATTGTTAATTCATCCTTAAAAGTCACTCATCCAGGAAGTACATTGAACAGTATGCAACCACAGGAAGTTATCCAGTGTGATAAACACTGCTATGCTGGCTGTGATGTTTTTCCTGTCTGTAGGAAATTCCTGATTCCATGATCTCACTCTGAACATTACACTAAACCTGAGAGCTCTGCTACCAACCTAACAACAGCATCCTTTATCAGGCTGAATAACAACAACCCACACACACACACACACACACACACACACACACACACACACACACACACACACACACACACACCATTTCCAGAATACTGCATATACTATGGCCATAAGTTTGCTTCATGGTGCTGATCCAGAATATTTCCCTCATTGTTAGTGTTATAATAATAAAGTAATAGTTAATAAAAAAATATCATAATAAAGTAATTAAGTGTATGTATTTATGCTTATTTTCACTTTGTTTTACCATCCTCTTCATGTGAGGCAGAACTATTATTAAATGTTTAAACTACAGATACAATAATTTTGTTGCTGTGAAACTAGTATTTATTTATTATTATTTCACTGTTCCCTTGGCAAAGCATGAAATGATCACCAGTCCCGTGTTTCACCTTTTTAATCAACTCCACCAATTTCACATTTATTTTCAGAGAATTTATTCAATAGAATTAAATTCTGCCAGATTTTTTGTAAACTTTAAGTGTCTCTTTGGCAATAAGCTTTTTAAAAATAGTGTTGTTGAGATTCTACAGTTTTTATAGTAATAATATTATATTTCTCATTATTTTTAAATAAAACTCAGAAACTTTACAATAAGACATTTACATAATATGATCATAAAACTTCCAATGCATCTGTTGACAAAAAAGTTACTTATTTAAACAAAATAAAAGTAATACTAATAATAATTATATTACTGAAAGGGAACAAGTTTGAGATCCTGGTAGTGTGAGTTTGAAAAGGTGGTCTTGAGTTTGTTTTTGAGTCTGAGTTTCTGCAGGATGAGAGGAAAGCGCTCCAGAGGGTCTGTAGGGGGATGAGTTTCTCTAACTTTCACTTTCACTTCAGAAGAAGTCACTAAAGTAGACTAGTAAAGGAGGAAGAGGTTCAGATCCAGCTGTTGTCTAACAAATTCTGCATGCATTCCTTTACTGTACTTCGTTTTAAAAGGGTTTGGCAGCTGATTGTACAGATTGTAGGGTGTCAGAAATGATACTTCATCTTTTGGATTTTCAACTTCAATCTTTAGAAACAACAAATGTCAAAAACAGTTCTGTCAAACACAAATGACTGTTCAATCAACATACCTCTGATTATCCTTTGTTCATCCGCTAGCAGGTGTAACAAATCATCAGGTGGGTGCCACCTCTGAATATTAGTTTGGAATGCTGACTCAGAGTCATTAGCTAAAATCAATCATGTCTTCAAACATACCCAGAACTGTTCTGTTGGTGAGAAAAATATCATGTCAGGTAGAAATCTGGGTGGGTGGGTGTTTTCGTAGCTTTAGTTAAGACATCTACCAGAGCTGTAAACAGCTCTAGGCCTTCAGGATAGTTGTTCTCGAGGCTGGGTTGGAGCAGTTGTAGGCCACCTCTTGGCTACTATCTGACAACACTTTCCTGTCCTGCAGGAATCATTACACCATTTTATCCCCTGTTCTCCCCCAGTGAGTCGTGGTGGATGGCTGCTCATACTGAGCCAGGATCCTCTGGAGGTTTCTTCCTGTTAAAAGGGAGTTTTCCTCTCCACTGTCACTACATGCTTGCTTTGTATGAGGATTGCTGAAAAGACACTGACACTAGTCAGTGACTTGAAGGAAACATTTTTACTGATTGGCTTAAAAACTATACTGTATTGGAATGTTTACTTTGTGAAATGCCTTGTGATGGCGCTATATAAATAAACTGAATTGAATTGAAACTGAATTATTTATGAGTTTTGTCATCAAGAATCATGATCTGGAGTGCTGAAACTAGAGTCTCTCGTCGATACTTAAAGCTTCTTTTGAATAGTGCAGTAAGATCATCTGCATCTGTTTGACCTTGGTGGCTTTTCAGTATTTCAGCTACTATATTACTGCCTAAAAGAAGGAATTTAAGTTTGTTCGGGCTGATATGTACTGGCACATGTACATGTTAATTTTATTATTAATAACAGTTCGGTCCCTGGTAGTATACAGAAAGGTTGGTTTGGGTGCCATAACATGCCACAGCAGTTTTACTCTACAGCATATGGGATGTGGGATGTTCCTCCTGTTGCACAGTAGCCTTTATTATGTTTGTGGCATGTTAGACCACATTCGCTTATGCACCAGAGTGGAAAGGCAGGGATAAAAGAGCCAGGGTAGGAGAGGGAAGGGGATGAAGGGACAACAGGGAGATACACAGGCAGGACAAAACAGTGGAGTCATAAAAAATCTACAAGAATAAATGAATATGAACTAGTAAATGGTATTGTCCATAGTAGTAGTAGTAGTATGTACTTGTGTGTGTGTGTGTGTGTGTGTGTGTGTGTGTGTGTGTGTGTGTGTGTGCGTGCGTGCGTGCGTGTGTGTGTGTGCATCTATATCGAATATGTTTCTGTGTGTGTTTGTAGGTGTCTGTATGTGGATTTGTTACCAGGAGTGTTGTTTTTGTTATTTCTTGAATGTTGTGGATCTGATGAGGGTGGGGTTGCCTTACAAAAGCCCAGATCTCACCAGTGCCAGAGCTTGGGGCACACACACGACCCAGCAGCCGATAGCCATCAAAGGATGAACACCGATCTGCAACGTTGGTCCAGAGACCCAAGCACAGTGAAGAAGAATAACAGGGCACCAGCCTCCAGCCAAAGGTACTGGCACATGTCCTAAGTACACACTCTGGATTTGACGTTCTATGTCTGCCCTCCCAACAAATAGGACTTCATTGTCTGCAGCTGTTTGTGGAGACCTTTTGGATTCAGTTTTGCACTTTGCTCCTGGTTAGCTTCAGCTGTTTGACGTTGGTGGTGCTGACAGGATGGAAAGATGATGGCTGTCACACTCAGGCCTGTGTTTGGTTTATTCTGATTTATAATTTCTCCTGGTCACTACTCCAGTTGATACAGTTAGTTCTGACACCAGTCGTTAAAATTAAGTTCTCCTGGTCATCATTCCAGTCGAGAAAAAGTATACACACACACACACGCACACACACACACACACACATACACACAGCCTGATGGTCTGAGGGAATGATTCTTGTGGTGTTCAGTGGTGCATTGTGGTGGAAATATTGTTTCTGAATGTGCTTCTCACGGAGAGGGTGAGAGTTGATATCTGGAAGTCGTTCACTGATTAACACTGATGGTGACGAGCTACATTGTAGTGAAGTGTCTAACCCAATAATGACAGGATGACTGTGACAGACTGAGTGGCGCTAGAACCTGCAATCCTTCACTTAAATTCTCTTCCACCATCATTTTTGCACATACCAGAATATCTTACATCACTTCTTTAATTTCTTATCAGGAAATAAAAACTCACATTATTCACTAAAATCAGACCCAAAACATTTTATACCATAGACGAGGCTGGAGGTTGGGCTAAATTTGATAATCTCTGTGTAAGTAAGCAGCAGCACAGCTGGATTCAACTGAATGGTAATTAAAAGTTTCCACAGAAAAGAATAACCTGTTGCTGCTTGTCATGTGAGCCAACACATCTAAAATATGCAGGGAAACAGCTACAGCTGTGAGGATTAGGGAGCACTGATCCAATGACTCAAGCTTCTTAGACCAACTCAAATATTAAACTAAGAATTACTAAAATATACTCTAAACTTAATATCTATGATGAACTGAGGCATACAGACGTAACACCGGTGCACATTGATGCAGTTTTCAATGAGGAACAGGAGAGGGAGGGGTAGAGGGGGTAGACAGCGAGCACAGCAGAGGGACCGGACTGATGTTTTAGAGCAGAAGTGCTGGTGTTGAATGTCCTAATGCACTAATTGAGATACACTGGCCTACAGGAAGGAGGTAAATGGCCTATATTTGTATAGCGCCTTCTTAGGGTTCTACAACCCCCCGAGGTGCTTCACAACACAATCAGTCATCCACCCATTCACACACAGTCACATGCTGGTGGGGATGAGCTACAGTGTAGCCACAGCTGCCCTGGGGCGCACTGACAGAGGCGGGGCCTGCCATACACAGGTGCCACCGGTCCCTCTGACCACCACCAGCAGGCAAGGCAGGTTAAGTGGGTCGTGAACCTGCAACCTTCTGATTGCAAGGTGGCCACTTAACTCCTCTGCCACCATCGCCCTAAGGTGGAACATCTTGTGCAGCAGAAACAATCTGGAGCTGAATGACCAGAAGACAGTGGAGATGATTGTGGACTTCAGGAGAGTGTCAGCTCCATAACCCTGACGTACACCCCCATCTCAACCTTCTACTTCCTAGAGACCACCAGGGGCGTAGCACCAAATTCTGGGCCCTAGGTACAAGCCATCTAGGTGGGCCCCCACGCTCACTTGTTTAATATCTCTTGTGCACATTTTTTGTCATGCTATAAGACAAGATAATAAACATGATCTTAGTTTAACCTCTATATTGAGCAAATACAAATGCCAGCATAATAAAAGTGAAATCTGGAGAGAATGAGGGCCCTGCTGCTGCTGCTGCATCTAAAAGGCCATGTGGTTCATGATGTTAAGCTTTGCTAATACTGATATATATTGTTGTAAAATAATGAAAGGTTAAATTGACCAAGCACATGCAGGAGTACTTCTACAGGTATTCTGTAGTCAGTCTCTCTATCAGTGAGGAAATTCCTCCTGAAATTCCTCTTGTACTGTTTTTCCACTGATTCTGAGTCAGCAACTGTTTTATTTGTTAGGCTTAAAATATCTCTGACCAAGTCAATAAAAACCCTCTAACATATAAGCTGCCATGTTTATCAACCTGAGCCTTGCTCACTGATTTTGATGGGCACGGTTGACGGATAAAACAAAATCATGATGAACAAACATTAAATAATGAAATTATGAAATATCTATAAATTAATTTTAATGAATTAAATATTTTTATGGTTCATGTAATTAAATATTTAAAATATTTAATGATACATTTATAAAATTAATTAATGCTTTAGCTATTTATTGAATTGTGTCACTTTTGGCTCTCCATACCTTGCAACAAGAGCTCATGTAATAATTAGACTATGCCTTTTTCCAGCTTTCATTATGGGCCATCATTTATGGCCTAAAGTCAGTTACCTCCACTGTGGGCAGCTTTACCTTACTAGAGTTAAAGTAGCTCATCATCTGGGATTAACAAGACAGTTTTTGAGCTCTGTTGCATTCAGGTTTTCGTATAGCATGATGACACTGGCAGCTTCACATTCCTGAGATTACCAGGAATCCATCGATACCAAGTTTGTCCTGATCCATGAGTGGGAAGGAGCTGAAATATCCACACAGAGAGAACCTGTTTTTACTGCGAGGTCCGCGAATTTATTGGCAGCGGCCACGGTAATAATTCTAATAATACTAATGGATTTATAACTGATCTTGATGGTGAAACTAAAGGCGTTTAACACTGAACATGAATGCAGGTTTCAGTCTGAGAGCTAATATCAGCTCAAACTGGGTTCTGCTGCTGCTCACCTCTCTTCTTGAAAATCCCATACTTGCTTCTGTTCAATTAACTTTTTCTCCTTCTTTTCTTTTCTTTTCTTTTCTTTTCTGGAAGCCAGGTTTCCCTTTCTTGGGGAAAGACATGACTTTCGCCAGCTCTGGCTGTCGGAGATATCAATGTCTCATAGCTGTAGATGCGGGGTGCAGCCCCTGGCTGCAGGTGTGGACTGAACCACTAATGTGAAACTGCTCACTTTCTTGACAATAAAAACAATTCTGATCTGATCTTGTATAGGTTACCAGGCTTGACCTGTAAATGATCTTATTCTTGAGTGTTGTTTGTTTGAAACTTAAATTTTGAATAATGGAACACGGACACTATGGTGACATCTATTGTTTAGAGGTGGTATTGCAACAACAGAACAAATTTTCTAGTCGTCGGGGTGTTGGTTCACTGCAGATACGTGAAGTGACCAGCCAGAACCATGTCCAGTGATGAATCGTACAGGTAAGGACTAATTTCTACAACTAAGTTTATTTTACAACAGTATTTATTTAGAACTTTTTCTGGGCTCAGAATCAGCTGCTTGTCGAGTCTGCCATTTTACACAGCCCCAGCCTCGCCTTGCTGAGCGGACTTGTTACCGCAGCAGTGCCCTCTAGTGGCTGGTAGATGTAAACATAAACCCAGTGTCGTGTAGTCTAGTGAACTAGACCAATTCTTGCTTTGCAGAGTTTGGTCTAGGCACGCTTCATTGGAAACCTCGCAGCCCAAACCACTGCTGTGTTTATCCAATCACAACTCGCTATAGTTTTGGTTGGGCCAATCACAGCGCTCTATATCATGGGCCAATCACAGAGCGGGAGTAGCCGATGACGTCAGCGCTGCGGCCGCGAACGCCGCGAACCCAAGCAACATGGCGGCAACTCGGAAAACACGTTCGTTTGAAACGGCTTTGTCATCAACATTGGATTATTTAGACTCCAACGTGCGTAAGTCTGTCTGATATACTTAGCGGCTTCTTATTTTTATCAAACAAAGTTAGTGCAATGTCCCAGTACACCTGATATTCACGTGTTTTTCATACAAAAACGACAGAAATCATTGAAGCTAGACGCTATTAAAGCCTCCCGCTTTTCCGTCGCCGTGATTACGTCATGTTGTTCGTCACTCTGATTGGTCCTAGCGCTATCCAATTGCGTGCTGACATTTTGAAAGACAACCGTAGATCCCGCCTCACGACTGAGAGCCGTCAATGGTTCGTGGCCAGACTATATATACACATATATAGGATGGCTTGCCAGGCTAAGTGTCGTGCCCATCAAAAATTAATTTGTTATTATTATTTTTTTAAATATAGCTTTTAAAGGAAAAACTGCACATTAATTCCTCTAAATGCCTGTGGAGGTATTATTTTATTAAAATGTTCCGTATTCCACCTTTAAGCTCACAGTCACTGATGTTTCACCAAGCTTTATGCCCCAAAACCAGTCCTCCTAAATAAACCCACCTGACTGTTTGAAGAAAATGTTCCATATGAATGGATAACTGATTTAAATATTGCTTTGCTCTCCTTGAGCACCTGTCCTGGTTCTATCCTTTCCCGCTTCCCTAAAGTCATGATTATTGAAGCTTTCATAGAAAATGGTGACAAGTTATGGAAGTGGATGAAATTTCATGCATGTTATGTATAAATACCATACTGCAGGAGGGATTATGTTATAGAAATTTCTACTTCCTGTATTGCTGATGTATTTTACTCCTGTGTCCTCCTCTCTGAAGGAGATCACACACACACCATCATGTCTGTAAATAAACTTTACTGGCAGCCGCTCGGGGCAGACTATACTCTGTTTCCGAGTTGGTCTGTCACCCTGTGCAAACGGTTAATGTGTGGTTCATTTGTCTCTCTCTTATCTCTTCAGCTGCAGGTAGTTAGGTGATTGAGGAAATCCCTGACAGTTTCTGATTTAGAGAACAAATAAGGAGTGAAAGTGATGAAATATGGTCACACTGAACAGCAGAAAAGGGTTCCAGGCTCCAAAAGTCTGATTAAAGAGAGAAACAAGAAATAACAAGTCCACCTTTACACACAAATTCAGAGACAGAAGAACAAGAATAAATCAAAAAATATTAAATGAAACAAACCCTGTAAGAAAATCCTTGTGCACAATATGTACATCACTGATTTGGTCTCTTTTATTTAAATCAGAAGTTTTATTATAATAAAAAGGTGAAAAGTTCATTTTTTTGTATTTTTTATTTCATAATTCAATATAAAACAGCAGAAACAGAGTGCATACTGGCCACTACGATGGACAGTTAGTCAAAATGTGTTTTTATTGCTATTGCTGTTGAAGCTGATGTGGCATTTGAGCCTCCATATTGGACTCTAGTGAGTCAAACCAACATATGACATTCTGAACGCATGCTGTCCACTGAAGTGGACATATAATACATTCTTTGAAAATTAAATGTTAAAAAATAATATCATGTAAAATTAGTTTCATTCATACCTAAAGATGAATTAAAAAAACAGTAAAAGAAATCCTGATTGAAGCTTTTGTAATTCATGCATGAAAGGGTTAATGACAGGATGATAATTGACAGCTGCTTTGTTTAATTAGAAAGAAATTCAGGATCTTCAGTTGCACTGATTAATTTTCACCTCTCCCTTTAATTTAAATAGACTTAATTAAATCTCACCCAAAATCTGACATCAAAGTAAAGAAAAATATCTGAGCACTTTCTAACTCTCATCTAAGGGCAAAAGTGTATATTTGACCTTTGACCCTTTGGTTCTGTAGATGAGCACGCCACAGATCACCCCGACAGCAGCGAGGAGACATCCAGCGATGAACACCAGGTTCATGTTCAGGTTCATCCCTGGAAGCGACAGACACACAGCTGACTGATCACTGTCACCCTGGAGCTCAGAAACAACCGCACACCTGTTTACTCACCTGAGCCTCTGCCCCCAACATCTGCTGACCGCCTCAGGCGCAAAGGACCCTGGGAAACAAAGTGCTTCTCGGTCTCGAGAAGGACGTCTCTTCTATGGCGGGAGCTGTGACTTGTGGAGTTGACGCATCCTTGTGAGCAGCGTGTGTTGGGGTTTCCTTTTTCACACATGATGACTGAACAGCTGATGTACACCTGAAAACAAGAAGACACAAATCACACTTCCTCCATCTAGTGGACAAACAGCAGAACTGAGAACGCTGCTTAGATGAGACGTGAAATAAGTCCAGTTGTCCTTCTCTGGGACGACAGGAGATATTTTC
>SSNS01000111.1:706882-742499 GCA_006937985.1 Aphyosemion australe
CGATGAGACACCTGGTCAGAGTCAAACAGAAGGTCAGGGTTAACTCATGTAACCTAAAACAACAGGTTTAGTACAAACAACCAATCAAACTGGATTATATTGAATGTAATTGGACTGAGTTGAGCTGGACTGTCTGAACTGGACTGTACTCCTGAATAACCTAAAGTGAATCAGATCACTGCTCGATTGGTTGGACTGTCTCTAAGTGGTTCAGTTGGACTGAACTGTTATTTCCTGGATTGTACTTACTTGAATGACCTGGATTAAATTGGGTCATCACTTCATCCATTGGACTATAATTAATGACTGAATTGTCATAAATAGAATAAAGTGATTTGATCTGAATGTAATGTTCATTTTTGTGTTTTTTAGTGTTTATTTGGAATGAATTGGTTGGATTTAGATTAAAACTGGACTGAACTGAAGGGTTGTTTAATAAATGGCCCAAATACTCTTTTCTGTTTCCATGGCAGCGATGCTTAAAGAGGAGGCGGGGTCACCACCAGGAGGAGAATCCTGAAATCATCTCCAGACATCACATACCTTCACCATCATGTCAAACAGAAGCTACTCATGAATCCTCATCCTGAACCTCTGCTCACCCGTTCTCGATGATGGAGTAGGTTGGATGGTAGTTGGGGTTGTCATAGGGTGCAGCTCTGCAGGACTCCACTAACATCTCAGTGTTGCTGATGGAAGAGCTGGAGTCCAGCTCCATGAAGATCCTCTCTCCAACATCGTACTCCAGTGGGTACGAGTTGGGATTGATTATGGCTCTGAACTCGCTGTCTGGGTAGAACTCAAACTGGTAGGTGAAGGTGCCGAAGCTTTTATCCCACACGGTGACGTTCTTTCTGTGTGCTGTGAAGCCCAGGGTAACGTTCCCCCGTTTGGGGTACTGACAGTAGAACTGGGCTTCCAACAGGTTCTTCCTGGTGATCAGCTCGTTCACGTTGTCGTCTGTTGTGGTGATCTCATTCTTGAAGATGAGGTAGTCGTCGTCTTCCTGTTGAGTGAGAGGTTGTGTATAAAAATCAAAGACTGATAGAGAGAGTGATTTCTCAGAAGGTCCTGCCTTACCTCAATCTGGGTCCCACAGGCATTGAGGGGGATGACGGCGACTATGTGGGTCTTGTTGGAGAGGCGACTGAGGCTGCACATGGTGTCGGTGGGGTCACTGAGTTGAAGATTATCCGCAGTCAGTCCAAAGAAGGAAGACTGTTCGATCTCCACTTTCATTGTGGTTTCAGAGCAGGTGACTTTGGCTTCAACTGGAACAAATACAGACACGACAAATGTTCAGAACCTGAATCCAGTTTGTTTACCCTGAAGTCACGTATGATCTGGGAAATCCGTTCATGTGTCGTGTGGTTTTTGCAGTGAGGCCGCACACCACACACTGGAGGACTAAAACGGATAACTCTGTGATTTTTTATCACGACATGTTTTGGATTCATCATGCTAAGGCTGTGTTCTTTCCCCTCTGCTCTTCTCCCTGTACACCAACGGGTCGGCTGCACCTCCAACCACAAGTCTGTGAAACGAATCAAGTTTGCAGACGACACCACCGTGATCAAACTCATCTCAGACGGGGATGAGTCTTCCTACAGAACGAAGGTCAAAAGGCTGGTGTCCTGGTGCAGCCACAACAACCTGGTGCTAAACGCCCAGTGGAGGTTGTTTTGGACTTTAGGAAGCACACAGCCCCATTTCCCCCCCATAACCCTGTCTGACACTCCCATCTCAATGGTGGACTCATGTCGCTTCCTGGGCACCACCATCACCTCTGTCTTAAAAAAGGCCCAGCAGAGGATGTACTTCCTGAGGCAGCTGAAGAAATTCAACCTGCCAGTACAGTTGATGAGGTACTTCTACACCGCAATCATTGAGTCCATCCTCACCTCTTCAATCACTGTGTGGTACGCTGGAGCCACCAGCAGAGACAAGCCAGTGTGTGGCAGGTCTTGCCTCTGTCAGTGCGCCCCAGGGCAGCTGTGGTTACACTGTAGGTCATCATCACCAGTGTGTGAATGTGTGTGTGAATGGGTGGATAACTTATTGTGTTGTGAAGCGCCTTGGGGGGTTGCAGAACCCTAAGAAGGTGCTATACAAATACAGGTCATTTACTTTTTTGTTTTTGCACCAAGCACAGCAGCAATTTAACGTTGTGATTTCTCGCACATATGGCAATAAAATCCTTCTGATTCTGATTCTAGATGAACATCCTTTCTCAGTGGTGCAAGACACCAGGTTCTTCCTAATGCTTTCTTTTAGTAAGTAATAAATCTCAACATGCAACATTGTGAGATTTATCTATTCAGTCTGTTGCAAAGTGTTTTTCACTTTTCCTTTTGACTGACGAGTTGCTGCATTGTGCTGCAAGTTTTTGTGTTTTCTATCACGAAAATGTAAGTAAATACATGTTTGCAGGTGATGCTATGGTTCATGCAGCCAATAGACCACAATATACAGAAAAAACAAAAACACAAGCTTCAAAACAAGTTCATGAGCAGCGATGGATCAATGGAAAAGCCAGCCTGAAAAGATGAGTTTGGAGCTGCTTTTGAAAGGAGACCAGAGTCACTCATGTGATCAGCAGTGAAAAACCAACGTATGCACCAGACTCACTTTGTTTCTTTTTGATGTCCACTATAACACACCTCATCTCAGACTGATAGATGTATGACCTGAAAAAGCATCAGAACACATGGATTTAGACAACCTATTCAAACAAAACACATTTTCTTTTTCAATAACAACTGCAGCTTGCTAACGAGGCTCATTCTTTATAGTATTTTGAAATATTATTAAATATAAGCTCCTCATTTAAGAAGGGACAGAGGAACTGTTAGAGCAGAGTAGGAGGAAAAGAAATCCCTGATTCTGTGTGGAAATGCTCCAAACCCTAAATGAGACGAGCCTCACCCTGTTACAGACTCCACAGCGAAGCAGATGGGATAATAATCTCCCAGGTCATCTGGGACTGGCGTCCACTTGATGGCAAACTCATCACCAGTGGTTCTGTGCTTGGTGACGCTTGTCGGCCCACTCATGATGATGTTTTGGATTCTGTGTGAAAAAAAAAAGAAGAGATGTTTTTACTGATGCTGTCTCCAACCTTCTAAGCATCTGTACACTCCGTCCATCTAACTTACGATGAATATCTGGCCGTAGCTTTGACTCTGATCTCCAGCTCCTTGTTGACCTCTGCCTGGATGTGTTGTCCATCCTCAGGAGTTGGAGACACAAATGTAGGCAAGTAGAGTCCCTCCTGGCACGAGGGAACAGGTGGGTCCACTGGAGAGAAACATGAAACAAACATTCAAGATTCAAACGTTAACCATACAGTAAAAAACACCATAATTCACTCTCCACTGAGGTGACTCAACATTAGGTGGTATCAGCACTGGGTCAAAACAAAAGAAAGCCCCCTACAGGCTGGTTCCAATTTCATGATCTGCTCCCTTCATCCAAACAAAAAATATTTATTTCTGATTTAAAAAAATACCTGATTATTCAAATTAGATGTTGATTTACTTGATTCAAAAATTTGATATCTTGCTTCTGTATGCTCACATCATTAGTTTATTATAATTATTTTTTTTGTTGTTATTAGTTATTTGATGCATAAAAACCTGCCATGGTTGTGTGCTGGTGGGTAGGAGAGACCCTAACCCTAACCTTCAGCTGCAGTGCTCAGTTCATCTCTGTTTATTTTTATTTGATGTTCTACTCCACCATGTTTAAAATCATCTGCCTCATTAATGTAGGTGAAGTACAGCTATAGTAGTTTATGTTTCTATTGCTGCCTTATTATGAGCTACCATCAAAACATTAGAAAAGCAAGTGAAACTTACCCAGAAAAGAGAACTGCAGTGGTAGTTTACTGAAGGGATGATGATGATGATGATGATCATCATCATCAGTAGTTGTAGTTGGTGCAGTTGTTGGTGTAGTTGGTGGTGTATCAGTTGTAGTTGTTGGTGGTGTATCCGTTGTAGTTGTTGGTGGTGTATCAGTTGTAGTTGTTGGTGGTGTATCCGTTGTAGTTGTTGGTGGTGTATCAGTTGTAGTTGTTGGTGGTGTATCCGTTGTAGTTGTTGGTGGTGTATCAGTTGTTGTAGTTGTTGGTGTATCAGTTGTTGTTGTTGGTGGTGTGTCAGTTGTTGTAGTTGGTGGTGTATCAGTTGTTGTAGTTGGTGGTGTATCAGTTGTAGTTGTTGGTGGTGTATCAGTTGTTGTAGTTGGTGGTGTATCAGTTGTTGTAGTTGGTGGTGTATCCGTTGTAGTAGTTGGTGGTGTATCCGTTGTAGTTGTTGGTGGTGTATCAGTTGTTGTAGTTGGTGGTGTATCAGTTGTTGTTGTTGGTGGTGTATCAGTTGTTGTAGTTGGTGGTGTATCAGTTGTAGTTGTTGGTGGTGTATCAGTTGTAGTTGTTGGTGGTGTATCAGTTGTTGTAGTTGGTGGTGTATCCGTTGTAGTTGTTGGTGGTGTATCAGTTGTTGTAGTTGGTGGTGTATCAGTTGTTGTAGTTGGTGGTGTATCAGTTGTAGTTGTTGGTGGTGTATCAGTTGTTGTAGTTGGTGGTGTATCCGTTGTTGTAGTTGGTGGTGTATCCGTTGTAGTTGTTGGTGGTGTATCAGTTGTAGTTGTTGGTGGTGTATCAGTTGTTGTAGTTGTTGGTGTATCAGTTGTTGTAGTTGGTGGTGTATCAGTTGTAGTTGTTGGTGGTGTATCAGTTGTTGTAGTTGATAGTGTATCAGTTGTAGTTGTTGGTGTATCAGTTGTTGTAGTAGTTGTTGGTGTATCTGTTGTAGTTGGTGTATCAGTTGTTGTAGTTGTTGGTGTATCAGTTGTTGTAGTTGTTGGTGTATCAGTTGTTGTAGTTGTTGTTGGTGTATCTGTTGTAGTTGTTGTAGGCATTGGTGTAGTAGTTGTAGTTGTTGGTGTATCAGTTGTTGTAGTTGTTGTTGGTGTATCTGTTGTAGTTGTTGTAGGCATTGGTGTAGTAGTTGTGGTTGTTGGTGTAGTGGTTGTTGTAGTAGTTGTTGTAGTTGTTGGTGTAGTGATTGTTGTAGTTGTTGGTGTAGTGGTTGTTGTAGTTGTAGTTGTTGGTGTAGTGGTTGTTGTAGTTGTTGTAGTTGTTGGTGTAGTGGTTGTTGTTGTAGTTGTTGGTGTAGTAGTTGTTGTAGTTGTGGTTGTTGGTGTAGGGGTTGTTGTTCTTATAGTTGTTGGTGTGGTTGTTGTAGTTGTTGGTGTGGTTGTTGTTGGTGTAGTTGTTCTTGTAGTTATTGGTGTGGTTGTTGTAGTTGTTGGTGTAGTTGTTCTTGTAGTTGTTGATGTGGTTCTTGTAGTTGTCGGTGTAGTTGTTCTTGTAGTTGTTGGTAAAGGTTTGGTGGTGTCTTCATCTCTCTCGTTTGAATCTCTCTCGTTTGAATCTCTCTCGTCTGCATTTCTCTTTCTCCTTGCAAAAAGTGGATACCTCTGGATTATTGAACCATCTGAGTAAAACAAGTTGACTGGATATCGTGAGAAGTCTTCTACCACCATTTCAAACCCAAAAACTCTGTTGCTGTTGGTGGTGTTTTGGTAGTGTAATGTACAAGCATCCTGATGAGATAATCAAAAGTTATAAACAAGAAAGAGAAAAACTTCTGAATATTTGTGTTTAAAATGGGTGTAAACAAATCTTTCAGCTGACCTCATCTAGTTGGAAGCCGTTGATTGACTGGCAGTTGTCACATTCTACATTTGGGATATTCCCGTACCGGCATCGGACTCTGTCACCATCAGGATCAAAGGATGGTAGCTTGTATGTCCTTGGGCAGTTCTGAGGAACTCTTGATTTGATATTATGTCAAGTTAGAAATATTCATTTATAAAGAAACCATAGTGAAAAGTTAATCCTCCAATTCCAGTAATGCAAACATGTCAGTTACCTTATGAAAGGAAGAACAGCAATATCTGGTGATCTGTTTGGTTGTTCTGTGTCAGACCTTCTTCCCAAATCCACGTAAGTATTAAGCCTCCAGTTTCTAACACTGTTACGTGTTGGAGTCCAGCAACAGTTAGCTGCCCTGACATGTCAGAAGGACAAGGTAACTTTTGTATTCATTTAAAGTTTGACATCAAAATACTTTAATGATGCTCTATGATTTTCTTTAACAGACACCTGCTTACCTCAGCTCAAATGGTTTGTCACTGGGAAATGTCCACTTCTCAACATTTTCTGTTTCACACCACTGGCTGCTGTATGTTGCTGCATTGTCAATTTGACTTACTGATCTACTGATTAAGGAGCCACAGTTGCCATTAAGACATTGCCAGTTGCGGTAGTTATTACAGCCATCATAAGTGTCCCTGGTTCGAAAGTTCACCTGCAACAAGAAAAAAAATAATTTTAACACAACTTTGCTCTCTTCCTATAGGTGCATGAAAAGGTGAGAATTGACTCTGGCCTTAAGTTTGACACTTACATCAACTCTGTGATTCGATCATGTTTTTTTAATCGGCGACACCTTTCTAAAATTTAACCGATGCTGTCGAGAGTCCACCTGGAGCAGGTACTCCATGCTTTTGTAACCTCTAGGCTAGATTATTGTAACTCCCTTTATGCTGGGCTCAGTCAGTCATCACTTCGTCGGCTCCAGCTTGTACAGAACAGCGCCGCCAGGTTTCTGACCGCGGCCAGGAAATGGGACCATATCAGCCCAGTTCTGACCTCCCTACACTGGCTTCCGGTCTTTTGTCGGCACTCCTGAATAGACATGTGCCAACACGCTCACTGCGCTCCTCTGATCAGTGCCTGCTTGTGGTCCCCCGCACTAGGTGTCGGACTCGTGGTGATCGGGCTTTCTCAGTTCTAGCGCCATCTCTCTGGAATCAGCTACCACCGTCAGTTAGACTAACTACATCTCTGCAGTAGGGCTGGGCGATATGGCCTCAAATCTATATTGCGATATAATCTGAAGCATGTGCGATAACAATATATATTGCGATATATTGTTTCCTCTGTTTATATGTCAAAATGACATGCTTTTAAAAATCTTCATATGGCAAATATATTACAGCAGAATAAAGACGTCCAAAATCTCTTGTGTAGAATGCTCCTCGTCTTCTGCCTGCTCCATGCAAATACATTTTTCTCGCTTTTAATTTACACCACGGTACCGTTAGAAGTTTGAGCATTTTAAAACATCAACGAAGAATGATTTTAGCTATGTTTATATAACATATTGAGCTTATTTTAACCTTTTAACCATTTTGTAAACTGTAACATACCTCATGAATGTACTAACACACTGTGTTAAACATTATTTTGAAAAGCGGAAGGAAATGTTAGCATGCTGCGTGACGTGAGAAACTTGACAGTGACAACAGACACGCTCCGCGAACTACGTAATGCGCAGTGTTTTGGACTAATTAAACACGTTTATGGATCGTTAACTGGACGGTTGGTAATGAACACTTGTTTCTGGGGTTTTAAACTACGTATAGGCATTTTGTTTGTCCGGTAGATATGTTCCTTTTGCACTTAAAAGTGGTTTAACACTGAATAGTTAAGAGTTTGCTAATAAAATAGCTGTTCTGGTTTAGCTAACTCAGCAAACTATGGAGGCTGTTCTTTATCATTCCGGTCTGGAAATTGGGGGACTACTAGTGAAGTGCTAATGGACTACTAAACGAGTGCTTTGTGTTATAAATTTTGCTTTGACATTGTTTATGCACTGAATCCGAATTCTCCTTCTTCTATTAGGGTTTTTATGGCAGCCTGGAAACAACATGAGGTGCATTACCGCCACCTACCGACCTGGAGTGGGGGCCGGTACCTCTCTTCCACCACCATTTAGTGGTGTGTGTGTGTGTGTGTGTGTGTGTGTGTGTGTGTGTGTGTGTGTGTGTGTGTGTGTGTGTGTGTGCGTGTGTGTGTGTGTGTGTGAATAAAACTGTATAGGCTCTAGAGTAAAAACTGTCTTCTGCTATACTTATCTGTCCTTTGTAGTTTTTGGGCTTGAGATATGTAAAGTGTTGTATTTTTAATAAATAATTTATTTGTCAAGATTGTATAATAAAAGCAGTAAGTAATTGTTAAGTACCTAGTAGTTACTGATTCGTTCCTCAGTAGGTACTTGGGAGGAGGCATTACTTTACTTTAGGGTACACATAAGCAGTAGGTAATGGTTAAGTACCTAGTAGTTACTGATTAGTTCCTCAGTAGGTAATTGGGAGGAGGCATTACTTTACTTTAGGGTACACATAAGCAGTAGGTAATGGTTAAGTACCTAGTAGTTACTGATTCGATCCTCAGTAGGTAATTGGGAGGAGGCATTACTTTACTTTAGGGTACACATAAGTAGTAGTTAATGGTTAAGTACCTAGTTGTTACTGATTAGTTCCTCAGGTACATGGAAGGAGGCTTCACTTTCCATCGTCTCTGGAGATGGACAGATGCCGAGTTTGCAGCAGTAACTACTGGTTAACTACCTATTAGTCCCTGCTTCCTTACGCTTTAACCCCTACGTAGTTCCCTAGTAACTAAGCACTATTTTGCGTATCTTATTGTAAAGTGTTACCTGTATTATGCATTTTTATAGTCTTATACTGTCGTTTACTGTTTTATGTTCTTCAGCGCCTTGGCCTCCCGTCATGGGAGTGGAAGGCGCTTTATAAATAAAATTTTGATTGATTGATTGAAATGAAAGTCTAATTTTGGACTTCACTTTCTATGAACTACAAAGAAATTTATCAACCTGACCTGAAAATAATACTGAATGTTTTAGACAAAACTCATGTTCAGGTTTTGTAAAAAAAATAAATAAATGAAATAAGCACAACCTATAAAGACTCACAATTGAAACACCATTTTAAATATTTTTCCCTAGTGCTGTTTGAGTGTTCCTAAATGAGTCCCACAAAGCTGTCACCCTTGTTTTTAATTACTTGAGGAAGTTGGCCTCTTAAGAGAATAAACAAAAACACAACTAGAAAAACACTAATTATGTTACAGAACAAGCTAATCAAGTACATCATCTGATGTGGCCGTGTGGGGTTAGACAGAGGCAAAGGGAGAGATTGGTTGCAGAATAATGCTGAGATAAACTTTTTTCTGCTTTACTTATTTAGATGTTTTATGTTGTTTAGCTTCAGTCCTTTAGATTTGTCCCATAATCACTATGGTTCTAATGTGTCCTTACCCTTTAGACCCAGAGGGGTGACAGCAGCTCTATTGTAGCTCTGCAGACTCCACCCCAATGATGTCACACCTACACACCCACTCAGCTCTGTGACTACCTCTGGGGTTAGACAAATCTATAAAAAGGGATGCACTATGACATCTTTTGTCTAGGGCGACAGTAATATCATTTACCACTTTCAACACAGCTGTGGTAGTACTGTGTTTTTTCCTAAAACCTGATTGATATTCAGATAAAATGGCATTGGTGTTTAAGAACTCCATTTATTGTGCACTTCAAGAAATTTAGCCAGCACAGATACATTAGATATTGACCTGTAATTAGATAATACTGTTGGGAGTCCTCCTTTTAATGAAGGGACAACAAAATCTGATGTCTACTCTGAGGGAATTTCATTCATATCTAACCCACTTTGAACAGAAGGGATGGCCTTAAAGGTTTCATCTCTCCTCCAACACCTACGGCACAGCCAAGTTTCAGAACTGAAGAAGCTTCTTGGATGAGAGGCAAAAGTCGTCAAGGTAAACAGGAGAAGTCCAGTTGTTTCCAACTAAACCTTTAAGATTGTCATGCCCCGGACGACTGAGAATCTACACAAACATGTGTGTGTGTGTGTTAAACAGGTTTATTTTGAGAGCTACATCTAGTCTCTCAGTAAACTGGAATAATTAAAAGTCAAATAAAACATATTAGTTACTTAAAATTACAGCAGAATCTGATATTTCTACCAAATATCCATGAAAGTTATCCTGAAAAATACCCTCCAAAAATCTGAAATATCAAATATTGAGAGCAAACTTTGATCTGCACGTTGTTTTGTTGCAGAGTATTCACGCTCTACATTTATGCAAAGTTGGTCCTGAATTCAATTAAAGATACTAACATTTTTTAAATCTCACAACTTGTCACAAAATGATTCAGACTTCTTGTGGCACAAAGCTGCTTTTCCCCCCCAAAAAACCTTACTTTTAAGGGAAATGCAAGACCGAGCTGTGGCAAAGTGGTGGTGTTATACAGCAACAGAAAACTGAGACCAAGTTTTAAACTTAAATAATGGCAATAAAAGTTGTGAATCTCACCCTAAAGGATCCATCGGGGTTTGTTCCCTTGTAGGTGAAGGTCATGCTTCCTCCGTAGTGATTAGCCACCGTCACCACCGAGGTCAGGAGGAGCAGCTGGAGCAGCAGCAGCACTGTGGAGGCCATGATGATGCTTCTGTCTCCAGCTCACATCCACCTGCAGCATCTTATATATATCTGTTGGACAGGTGGGGACTCCTGTGCTCAGTTTAATGGAATGTTCACACAATAAGGCAGCAGCAGAACTGGTTTCTGACAACAAAGAAAAGGACTGAAAGAATTTTTTCCAGAAATGGTGTTCGTGACCTATAAAAGCAGATAATGACGTGTGATCTAATGACAGTAATTATGAAAAAAGAAACTGAAAGTTAAACCGATTTTTTTTCTGGCAGCTCTGGTAATGAGCTGATTATTTCTCTGTTGACCTTTCCTTCATTCTAGTGTTAAAAACTAAATAGTGTTTCCTTTCTCCAATGATTAAACGTTTTCTGCTTTTATTTTGATGGTTTAAGTTTAATAAAAGAGAATCTGTTAAAATACAGATAAAATCTAGATTTTAGTGTAAACTTTGGTACGTCGCCTTGATGCAGGTGCATAAGTCACTGTCACGTTCCGTGTCCTTGTCTCCTTCATGTCTCCTCCCCTGGTCATGTCATTTATTTAGATTAAGTATTTCTTTCCTCCCAGCCCTCCAATTAATGCCGCTGTTTTTGTTCTACAGGTTTATCAGTTTATTTATCTCCAGTTATTCTTAGATTTGTTTATTCCCTTCAGCTTTTCAGTTTCACCTTAGTTTGCTGTTTCCCATGTTGTCCAGTTTATATCCAGTTTAGTTAGTTGTCTCCTCATTTCTGTGTTTTACCTCCTGTTATACTGAGAGGTGTGGTGTGGAGAAGGATGGATCGTCACACAGCATCTTCCCAATTAACAGATCAATTTATTGTCCTCCTTCACAACTTCATAGGCCATCCTAACTTCTTCTTCTTCTTCATTGGGTTAGGCAGGCTAGATGCCCAAAAGGCGTATTGCTGCCACAGCTGCACCAACACACAACCAAATTACGTCACAGCCTAACATAAACCCCAATTTCAGGTAGCTGAATAAAGCCCACACTCTACGCCTGTCCTGTCCTCCATCCCCAACAAGGTCCACCAACAGAACACAGACAGACCAGTAGCTCCCACCTTCCTAAAAAAGTCACCCCTCTCACGAGCATACCGCCCACATTGTAAGAGAACGTGACTCACAGTTTCAAGTTCTCCGCAGTCACACTTCCCGTCCAGATGTCTCCCCACAAGAAGCAGGCCCCCACGAAGACCACAATGGCCCAGTCTCAGCCAGGTCAGGACCATGGAGTCCCTCCGCCCACAAGCAAACACCGACCCACTGCCACCCACCAAACGCCGCAGCCCATAAAACACTCTACCCACCACCTCACCATCCCAGGAGGGAGGGAGCTACGGTCCCAAATCCGGCAACCATAGCTGTAGCCCAGGTGCAGGATCACCAATCCCACTGCCACCCGACCACTCTCAGGCCATCCATGTACAGCTGCAAATAAGAGCCCCAATTCAACCTCATAGAATCAATAAAAGCACTGGCCACCTCACCACCACGTCCACGCCCCAAGAAGGTACAATCCACCTCAGGTTTGTGCAGGAGCCAGGGTGGAACATCAGGCCAGACTAAGGGCGAACACACTGGCCAATTTAGGAGGCCTAAGGTGTCAGCCCTCTCCCTCAACCGGTCAGACCAACACTGGGGACCCAAAAAGCATATACTTAGTCTTGGTCGAGGACAACTTAAAACCCCTGCAACGAGCCCATGCCACCACGCCATCTAAACTGGCCTGAACCCTGCAGAATACGTAAGGAAGGTTACGGCCCCGCTTCCAAAAGGCCCCATCGTCCACAAATAAGGACCGCTCCACGTCACCACCCAGAGTCATCCTAACTCCTTTAGCAGTCCACTTATTTATCTTTTGTAAACCCCGCCTTCTCAATCAGCCAATCATCTTTACCTTCTTAAATGGTAGGAAAAAAAAGACAAAACTGTTTACTTCTTATAAACAATATCAACAATCATGTATCCACCAGTAACAATATCAAGCAACTGCAGCATAATCATAAACATTTTTTCAGTCTTTCTATTCTTTTAAACACTTGATCTTCTCATTAACAACCATTAAAAACACCTGCGCTTGCCATCTCACGTCATATATTATATTTCTATTTTTATTAATGATTTACCTTTTTGTTGTTCCTCGTGTTCTCTGCATTTATATGCTGACGATACTATTTTATATTGCTCAAAACCAAGCTTAATTGAGATTCAAGAGTCTCTTCAGTCAAACTTTATTAATGTTCAACACTGGCTAGATTAGAACAAGTTGGTTTTAAATAAATCAAATCATACTCGATGCTTTTCCAGAGAAATCCTTCCTCTGTTTTACGTAGTAAATTAAATTTTCATTTTTTAGATTTCTCTCAGCTTAAAGACTCTGAATCGATTAAATATTTGGGCGTCTGGCTAGAGCCAGATTTGTCCTTTAAAAAGCACATTCAGTCAGTCACGAACAGGATCAACTTTGGTTTAAAAACCTTAAATTGTTTTGATTTTAATGTGAGAAAGCATATTGTCACTCAGCTTCTGTTTCCACTGCTAGATTATGCTGATGTCATTTATCAGAACTCTACTACTTCGTTCTTCACTCTATCAATATTATTTATAAGTTTATGTCAAACTCATCATTGCTATACAGGCCATACCATTTACCATACATATGAACGTCTGTCCTGGCTTTCGGTTGAGGCTAGGGGAAGGTTTCACTGGTTGCTGTTTATTTTTAAATGTGTTCATTTTAATTTTCCATCTTATTTAACTTCTCTGCTGATACCATTTCACTCCCAATACAATATTTGCAGAGCTAATCAGATTTCATTTGTGGTACCCCGTTTTAAAAAGAAGTCAGGGAAGCTGGCTTTTTCTGTCAGAGCTCCGAAGGATTGGAACAACTTAACAGCTGCTCTAAGGTCAATTACATCTTTTCGTACGTTTAAAACTTCTGTGTATGAATAGGTTACGCCCATTTGCACCTGTTTTTGATTTTATTTCATTTTTTACACCAACATCGTCTTCATCAATCCATTTTTCTGTGCTTTTCTATTAAGTTTCAGGAATGTTTTTGATGTTCGGCTTTTGCTTACATATACTTAGGATGCGCCATGGTAATATATTTGTTGTTGTTGTTTGTGGTAATGTTTTGCTTTTAAATTGTCTTCTTTTATTAACTGTTATCTTGCTTTCTATTTGTTGGATTTTCAGAGGACCCGCTCGAAAACGAGATGTTACATCTCAAGCGGGTAATCCTCTTAAAAAATAAGTTTATAAATCAATAAATATATAAGAGCTGCATTTGAGACGGAGTTCCTCTTTAACCTCAACACAAAATTACTGCCACAGAGGACACACCCACATGGTAACAATGGTGATAATTTACCCTACACCAAAACAAAGGGTGTTTCTCAATCTCAAGTAACCTCGCCTTGATGCCTTGGTCCCACCCGGTTGCCTAGGAGATACGTCATCAGGAACCGCCAAGGTGCGTTCCAATCGGTTCCAATGTTCATGTGCTTCCAAGGCATCTGTCCAGGGCCGGATTTAGAAGGATGCGAGCCCCTGGGCTTGAGTCAATTTAGGGGCCCTATTCTCAATTTGTTTAATGTAGTTGTACATGAACTCACTCACACACACGCATGTGCGTGCACACACACACACATACACACACACATATATATAACAAATAACTGTTGTTGCATGGGAAGAAAGAGGGCAAACACAAATATTCTTTCACAAAGCCACATGAACAAGTTATACAAAATAACCTAGCATTAGTTTAAAATGCCCTTAATTATATTTGCCTAATAGCCTGTGTTGAGTTTCTGTTAAAAGACAAAAACAGTTTACCTGTTGACAACTGGTCAGGGTTAACACTAGTTGACTAATAAGAATATTATTTTGACATGGATAAATTATATTATTGCTATGTAAAATAGGAATAACAAAGAGGTGTTGTTGATTAAATGTTTAAATCGCTTGCCGTACTGGCTTTTTATAGACAAATACAGGGGAAACGTAGTACAGCACTACTAAATGAACCCTCATGTTACAACTTATTTTCTGCAAGTGCAGGGGTGTGTGGGTGGGTGCTCCAAGTCCTTTTTGCCTTGGCCCCCAAATGCCTCGAAACGGCCATGGGCTTGGGACGGAGTTTTGAAGCTGATCTGAATTGTATCAAATATATAAATATTACATGCTTATAAATTATTGCTTTATACAGTAAAAAGTCTAGTGGGTTAAATCTACCGACTTTTTTCTTTTTAAGCTCTTTGTTTTGTTTTCTTGTTTTCTATTTTTATGTTTCCCTCTCCTGTCCGTCTCTGATCTTCCTGCAGCGTCTCCTCTCAATCATTCAGAAAACCTGCTGCCTGAATTTTCTAATTTCTTCCTCATGAGCTAGATTTGAACTAAACAGTTCAGAAATAGGGGAGTACATGGCCGCGCCAGTGAGGTGAAGTCACCGCGGCACGGGTTTAGCTACGCTGAGGCTTCTCCGGTGGTTTTTGCTGGTTCTGCTTTTGCTGCGTGCGTCCGTTCCAGTTTCGCTTCTGCTTTTGTCTGTGCGGGTCGCGCTATTGTCTTTTTTTTAAATTGACGTGTTGAACAGTCTTTACGGTGGGCTACAGTTAGCAGAGGGACACTACAGTATATTCAGTCGCAAAAATAAACATAATGGTTGGATCGGGGGCGGGGTCCCCTGTGCGCCAGGGCCCAGGGCTGCAGCCCATGTAAGCCCATGCAAAAGTCCGGGGCTGGGCGCCAGCAGCAGTTACTTCGAGGGCAAATTTCCAGTTTAAATGTAAGTCAACTAACTGTAGTTATTGGGGTTATATGTAAAATGTTTATTTATATCCAAAGCAGTTATCTATGGTTGGTTAGTTGCAGCTTTGGTGGCTAGCAGGTACTAACTTGCTTTTACATTTGATTTAACCAATATATACACAATTAAAAATGTAAAAGACTCGATATACATCTATATTGTAACTTAAAATTACTATGATGGGCGAGAACAGAGCATGTAAGCAGGGGGCGGGCTCTGGCTGGCCGCGGTCATATGGGGTTAAGTGTTTCATTTAACTGTTTTCTTTGACCAAGGAAGGACAGTGTCCTCGTAAGCAAGGCGTCTGGCCTGGCAAGGCAAGGCAAGGCGAGGTTCCTTGAGATTGAGAAACACCCAAACAGTTAGAGAAGAACTAAGTATTTCTCAACACCTCCCCACTCTGCTCATTGTTCTTACCTGCCTCCCATTCAGTAATCACTCTCTACACACCTGCTCCCTGTTCCTGATCACTTCCCTCTGTGTATTTAGGCCCTGGTCTTGTCTTCTGTGTTTGTCAGTTCATTGTGTGCGTTTGTTCCTGTCAGCGTTGCTCGCCGCCACCTGTGCTGATCCCTGTTTTGGATCCCTGAGAGTGTGTTCCTGCGTTGACTTCCTGTGATTTTTTAGGGCCTTTTATGCCTCATCCACTAAATAAAGGACATTTTACTTTTCAACAACTCTCTGTGCCATTCCTGGGTAAACTGCATTTTGGGTCCTAACCTCCCCTCAACCGTGACAGAACGAACTGACCTACATGGACCCAGCAGTTTATCCAGCGGCACCAACCCCTCGCCACCCGGACAGGTATTCAGGCAACCCAGACACCTGCAGTGATTTTATCCGAACCTGCGCTCACTGTCTGCCTAATCTCTCTGCTACGAACTATGACAAGCTGTCCTACATGGTGCTCTGTCTGGGTGGTGATGCCCTGTGGTGGGCTGTGGACTATTTTGAATCACACCCTATGAAAACTGTAAAGTTCTGGACATTTTCTCTTGAGCTGTTAAATACCTTTGGCCGAGACTCATCCCCACCTGCACTTCAGACTGGCACATCAACACTAGGTTCTATCCGTACCACCTCTTCACCTCAAGTGGGCCGATCCTCCACATCTTCATCTGGTTTCAACAGCGCTGCCTCTTCACCTCTGGTGGGCTGTTCCTCTACATCAACCTCCAGATTTCATCACCCTCAGGCTGCTGCCCCAACAATAAGATCTGGCTTCCTCTCCTTCACTGCTGGTTCCATTGGCGCCACCTCTTCACCTCAGGTGGGCCGATCCTCAACGCCATCCTCTGGTCATGACAGCGCTGCCTCCTCACCTCTGGTGGACTGTTTCTCCATATTTTCCTCCAGTGCTGTCTGCACCACCTCTTCACCTAAGGTGAGCCGATCCTCCACATCTTCCGCTCCTCAACCATGACGCCATCGCCAGACTGCTCCTGAGGTCAGCTGTGCCACCTAACTTACAGGCCCCTGTTCTGCAGCCTCGTTTGGAGTCTCAGCCGTCCAATCCAGAGGGTCCCCGGGTTCTGGTTTCCTGTGGCTCAGCCCAAGCTGTCCAATCCAGTGGTCCACCCTGACTGTCCCGGCCCAGTAGGATGGGTCAGTTAGGCTGAGCTCCCCAGGGACAAGTCCCGCTTCAAGGGCATCAGACTGGTGGTGTGTCCTCTAGGGGTTGGCCCACGACCATGGGAGAAGGTCCAAGTTCCACCACAGTTTCCTCCAACTCCTGGTCAGCGTTGCCAGCGTGGGGTAACCCCTCCTGACGCCACCTCCAGTATTCTGGTAGGTCAGGTCTCGAAGGGTCCTGCATCTTTGCCACATGGTCTGCGCTGTGGGATCGGTGTCACCCCCCCGATGCCTCCTCCTCACCTCTGGGGAGGTCCGATGGGGTCCACGCCATCCAAGGTCCAGCCATCTCCAGTGGCTCTGCCCGAGGTCCAGTCTACTCGTGTGGCTCTACCTCACGAGGTCCTGCAGCCTCCTGTGGCTTCGCCTGAGGTCCAGCCTCCACCAGAGGGTCCCTCCCGAGGTCATGTCTCCTTGCCTGGTCATGTCAAAGTATTTCTTTCCTCCCCAGCCCTCCAGTTTCTCTAGCTTTGTAGTTTCAGGTTAATTAGTTAGCCATCTTCAGTCCTCATTCAACCTCATTCCCCAGCCCTCCTGTTTTTGTTCTACAGGTGTATCAGTTTATTTATCTCCATTTATTCTTGTATTTGTTTATTCCCTTTAGCTTTTCAGTTTAATCTTAGTTTTGCTGTTTCCCATTTTGTCCAGTTTAATGGTGCGTTCGATTTGTCCTTGGAACTCGGAAATCCCGACTTCCGAGTAGGAAAATTCAAATAAAACGTCCCGCAAAGTCGGACTTCCCAGTCGGAAACTCAGAAGTTTTTCAGAACTCCGACCTCAATTTCCAAGATGGCAGCGCTCCGTATCAACAAGTCAGTTTTGGTTGAAATGTGTTTATTTTATAACACACACATATAAGAGTGCATTTAAACCAATGTTACACGTAGCGCTTGCATCTCTAAGCTGAACTAACTAAAGGTGTTGTTTATTAGTCGTCTGCATTCGTTGAGAGCTACCAAAACAGCAGTTTTCTAGGGCGCCGCAATTTTGGAATTCCAACTTCTCCGACTACGGTAACCAGAATGCTGTTAACTCGGGTGTGACGTCATTCCTAGTTCCGACTTCCGAGGTAAATCGAACGCACCATAATTGTCTCCTCATTTCTGTGTTTTACCTCCCCACTCTGCTCATTGTTCTTACCTGCCTCCCATTCGGTAATCACTCCCTGCACACCTGCTCCCTGTTCCTGATCACTTCCCTCTGTGTATTTAGGCCCTGGTCTTGTCTTCTGTTTGTTGCTCGGCTCCTCCTGTGCTGATCCCTGAGAGTGTGTTCCTGTATTGACTTCCTGTGATTTTTTTAGAGCCTTTTTTGCCTCATCCACTAAATAAAGGACATTTTACTTTTCAACAACTCTCTGTGCCGTTCCTGGGTAAACTGCATTTTGGGTCCTAACCTCCCCTCAACAGTGTCAGTCAGATGGTATTCAGAACAACACGCCTTATCTTTTTTAGCTCCCGGAACAGAACAGCATTGTTCAAACGTCTTTATTAGCAACAATGTCTTCTTTTAATCCCATTATGAACTGAATAAAGATTTGTAAGTTAATGTTAAATAACAGTTATTTGTTTAACAAAATAATAGTGTTAATTATGACTAATTAATTTAAAAAAATAACGCATTTGGCAGATTGTACAGATTGTAGGGTGTCAGAAATGATACTTCATCTTTTGGATTTTGAACTTCAATCTTTAGAAACAACAAATGTCAAAAACAGTTCTGTCAAACACAAATGACTGTTCAATCAACATACCTCTGATGATCCTTTGTTCATCCTCGAGCAGGTGTAACAAATCATCAGGTGGGTGCCACCTCTGAATATTAGTTTGGAATGCTGACTCAGAGTCATTAGCTAAAATCAGTCATGTCTTCAAACATACCCAGAACTGTTCTGTTGGTGAGAAAAATATCATGTCAGGTAGAAATCTGGGTGGGTGGGTGTTTTCGTAGCTTTAGTTAAGACATCTACCAGAGCTGGAAACAGCTCTAGGCCTTCAGGATAGTTGTTCTCGAGGCTGGGTTGGAGCAGTTGTAGGCCACCTCTTGGCTACTATCTGACAACACTTTCCTGTCCTGCAGGAATCATTACACCGTTTTATCCCCTGTTCTCACACTGTACTTATGAGCTTTGTCATCAAGAATCATGATCTGGAGTGCTGAAACTAGAGTCTCTTGTCGATCCTAATAGCTTCTTTTGAATAGTGCAGTAAGATCAGCTGCATCAGTTTGACCTCGGTGGCTTTTCAGTATTTCAGCTACTATATTACTGCCTAAAAAAAGGAATTTAAGTTTGTTCGGGCTGATATGTACTGGCACATGTCGCATTTTTATTATTAACCCGTCATGTTCCTGGTAGTCAAAGCATACAGAATAGTTGATCCAGGTGCCATGCCACAGCAGTTTACAGCAAAAGGGATGTGGGAACAGTGACCTTTATTTTGTTTGCATTCGTTCACGCACCAGAGTGGACAGGCAGGGAGAAAAGAGACAGGGAAGGAGAGGGAGGGGAATGAAGGGACAACAGGGAGATACACAGGCAGGACAAAACAGTGGAGTCATAAAAAATCTACAAGAATAAATGAATATGAACTAGTAAATGGTATTGTCCTTAGTAGTAGTCAGGGGCATCGGACTGGGGGGGGGGGGGGTACCGTTTACCCAGGGCCCACCCCAGGGAGAGGCCCTGAGACAGCCTTGAATAAAAATGTTTTATTGTGGTTTTTTCCCCCCGACTTACTTAATGTCTTAATAAACGTCGCTTTATCTGGATAAAGAGGTAAAAAACAGAATTTTGCTTTAAAAATAATAATTGAATTGTCTCTGAGGCATCTATCACCCCTTAAAAATGTGCAAAGTGGTTTAGTCCACACCTGCAGCCAGGGGCTGCACCCCACATCTACAGCTATGAGACATTGATATCGCCGACAGCCAGAGCTGGAGGCAGGAGGAAGTCATCTCTTTCCCCAAGAAAGGGAAACCTGGCTTCCAGAAATGAAATGAAGGAGAAAAAGTTAATTGAACAGAAGCAAGTATAGGATTTTCAAGAAGAGAGGTGAGCAGCAGCAGCAGCAGCACCCAGTTTGAGCTGACATTAGCTCTCAGACTGAAAGCTGCATTCATGTTCAGTGTTAAACGCCTTTAGTTTCACCATCAAGATCAGTTATAAATCCATTAGTATTATTAGAATTATTACCGCGGCCGCCGCCAATAAATTCGCGGACCTCGCAGTAAAAACAGGTTCTCTTTGTGTGGATATTTCAGCTCCTTCCCACTCATGGATCAGGACAAACTTGGTATCGATGGATTCCTGGTAATCTCAGGAATGTGAAGCTGCCAGTGTCATCATGCTATACGAAAACCTTAATGCACCAGAGCTCAAAAACTGTCTTGTTAATCCCAGATGAGCTACTTTAACTCTATAAGGTAAAGCTGCCCACAGTGGAGGTAACTGATTTTAGGCCATAAATGATGGCCCATAATGAAAGCTGGAAAAAGGCATAGTCTAATTATTACATGAGCTCTTGTTGCAAGGTATGGAGAGCCAAAAGTGACACAATTCAATAAATAGCTAAAGCATTAATTAATTTTATAAATGTATCATTAAATATTTAATTACATGAACCGTAAAAATATTTAATTCATTAAAATTAATTTATAGATATTTCATTATTTCATGGTTTGTTCATTATGATTTTGTTTTATCTGTCAACCTTGCCCATCTAAATCAGTGAGCAAGGCTCAGGTTGATAAACATGGCAGCTTATATGTTAGAGGGTTTTTATTGACTTGGTCAGAGATATTTTAAGCCTAACAAATAAAACAGTTGCTGACTCAGAATCAGTGGAAAAACAGTCCAAGAGGAATTTCAGGAGGAATTTCCTCCCTGATAGAGAGACTGACTACAGAATACCTGTAGAAGTACTCCTGCATGTGTTTGGTCAATTTAACCTTTCATTATTGCAACAATATATATCAGTATTAGCAAAGCTTAACATCATGAACCCTTTAAATGCAGCAGCAGCAGCAGGGCCCTCATTCTCTCCAGATAGCACTGAGATTTCACTTTTATTATGCTGGCATTTGTATTTGCTCAATATAGAGGTTAAACTAAGATCATGTTTATTAACGTGTCTTATAGCATGACAAAAAATCTGCACAAGCGATAGGGCTGGGACGATAATCAATAAGTCAATTAATCGTACGATAGATGAAAATGAACTCAATAATTTTTCCAGCCTCAATATATCGCCATGTGCCAAGAGGGTTCAAGTACAGTTTTGGTTGTTGACACTGGATAGGCCATTGTATTGTTTTGGAGAGACAGGGTCTATTTTATGTGATATTGGTGCAATATTTTCTAACAGAGTGAGAGTCCTTTATTATTTTATTTTTATTGTTTTATTTATTTATTTAAAAGTTCTGGTTCTTGACATTCTAATGTTAAAGGTTTAGTTGTTGCATTTTAAAGGATGTATTTTCATTATTATGATATATTAACATTACATCAGTGGTTATTTGGGTCTCGATAATATCGACAATAATATCGTTTATCGTCAATAATTTCTTGGACAATATATCGTCCAGCAAAATTTGTTATCGTCCCAGGCCTAACAAGAGATATTAAACAAGTGTGCGTGGGGGCCCACCTAGATGGCTTGTACCTAGGGCCCAGAATTTGGTGCTACGACCCTGGTAGTAGTAGTAGTAGTATGTACGTGTGTGTGTGTGTGTGTGTGTGTGTGTGTGTGTGTGTGTGTGTGTGTGTGTGTGTGCATCTATATCGAATATGTTTCTGTGTGTGTTTGTGTGATTATTTATGTGTTTGTAGGTGTCTGTATGTGGATTTGTTACCAGGAGTGTTGTTTTTGTTATTTCTTGAATGTTGTGGATCTGATGAGGGTGGGGTTGCCTTACAAAAGCCCAGATCTCACCAGTGCCAGAGCTTGGGGCACACACACGACCCAGCAGCCGATAGCCATCAAAGGATGAACACCGATCAGCAACGTTGGTCCAGAGACCCAACCACAGTGAAGAAGAATAACAGGGCACCAGCCTCCAGCCAAAGGTACTGGCACATGTCCTAAGTACACACTCTGGATTTGACGTTCTATGTCTGCCCTCCCAACAAATAGGACTTCATTGACTGCAGCTGTTTGTGGAGACCTTTTGGATTCAGTTTTGCACTTTGCTCCTGGTTAGCTTCAGCTGTTTGATGTTGGTGGTGCTGACAGGATGGAAAGATGATGGCTGTCACACTCAGGCCTGTGTTTGGTTTATTCTGATTTATAATTGCTCTTGATCACTACTCCAGTTGATACAGTTAGTTCTGACACCAGTCGTTAAAATTAAGTTCCCCAGGTCATCATTCCAGTCGAGAAAAAATGTACACACACACACACACGCACACCTTAAGTCTTAATTTGAGCAAAATCTGTTTCAATTTCAAAAGTTTTGTTAACACACACAGCCTGATGGTCTGAGGGAATGATTCTTGCGGTGTTCAGTGGTGCATTATGGTGGAAATATTGTTTCTGAATGTGCTTCTGTGGCTGATCGGCATGGAGAGGGTGAAAGTTAATATCTGGAAATGGTTCTTGGTTCTTGCGCAGGATGGTAACGATTTTGTTCTGTGTTGACAGGTGAGATGCCACTGGCGGTTATTGAGGCTAGGCAGTGAGGGTAGTTTGTTAAGCTGATGATTGTTGTCTTTTTGGGTTCATGGCTACACAGCAGAATGTAGGGTTTCTTGGGAGTTGAGTGCCTGTTTTTACCCCCAAGAAGAAATGAAACCACATGTACTAACATGATAGCCTGGCCTGCAGACACGCTCTCTGTCATGAATTCTTCACAGAGAACTAATCTGGTAACGCTCCCATTGAAATAACCCCACCCCCTGAGAGTTCTCACCGAGCCAATCAGTGCTGAGCAGCGTACGTCACACACCACAATGCTCAGTTTCTCATAAACAAGGAAGATGGCGTCTGAAGCGGAGTTCGCTGCAGCTCTTTCCTCTGTTCTAAATGACTTGGACATGTCTTTAAAACCACAAGAATTTTTGCTAAAAGCCTTTCTTCTAAAGAA
This sequence comes from Aphyosemion australe, assembly GCA_006937985.1. Lineage (NCBI taxonomy): Eukaryota > Metazoa > Chordata > Actinopteri > Cyprinodontiformes > Nothobranchiidae > Aphyosemion > Aphyosemion australe. Next base: position 729,808 of record SSNS01000111.1, read on the forward strand.
AGATGTTTGTGCTGTGCTACCCACAGACGTTTATACGTAGATGCCTCGTGGACTGGCATTTCCGAAGTGGCCGGCCGCCATCTTAGGTGGGTCTCCATTCGCCCCCAGTGCATTCATTTCTACTGAGGAAGGTGCTTACCCAGCTAAAAAACACATCGTTGTGTCACCTTTACTTGCGCTAATGGAGCAACAAGTAAAAAATGCCGGAAAGCTGGGGTTAACTTCAGTGCAGCTCTGCGTGAACAGTGAGAGGGAGCTTGTTAGCAGCGCACCTTTGACGCCATCTTTGACTACAGCTAAAAAACTACAGCGTTGCGTGGTAAAGTCATTTCTGCCTTTTTTTTTGGATTGGTTATTTTTGAGCTGGCTAATCCCGCCCCTCATGGTGCTCGCTGCCTCTGACTTCCCAGACTGTTCCGCTGTGTAGAACAGACAGAGGGAGAGTCTGGCAGGCCCGGCTACTAACATGATAAGGTACAATCTCGTAGAGCACAAAAACCCGTTATCCAAACAATAAAATAGGGTGGTGTCTATTTTCACAAAACTAGTACCTCTGAAGCTGAAAAGTCTTCTCAGATTCAGATTTATTTTATTAATCCATATAGGAAAAGTGCATTTTTACAAAAAGACAACTGAAATATGAAGATAAAATTTGAACCAAGTTTATAAAAAAAAAGAAATGTGCAATCAAGAACGGTAAAAGGCCTGCACTTGTCTAAGTCAGAGGACTCCAAAATGATCACTTTACACAACAGTCAGTTACACACTGATGACTTACACACGCACACACACACACACGCACGCACACACACACGCACACACACACACACACAGCCTGATGGTCTGAGGGAATGTTTCTTGTGGTGTTCATTGGTGCATTGTGGTGGAAATATAGTTTCTGAATGTGCTTCTGCGGCTGATCATGGAGAGGGTGAGAGTTGATATCTGGAACTGTTTCTAATTGGAGCAGCATCCTTTTTCCAGACTCTACCGTCATAGTCCTGTTGCACCCCAGCAACAGTATTGGTCTAGTAAATCAGTTTATGTCGTCTGTTGGTTTATGCAACACCAGGCTGTGGGCCTAGAGAAAACCACCAGTCACCACAGACTCATAAAACATGCTGAGGATCATCTGACAGTCGATGAAGGGCAAAATAGGCTATTACCTCATTTGTAAGGTGCAGTACTGTTCTTAGCCCTACTGTCTCCACACAGATGCTTTCTAAAAATGGTAACTAGTAAGTTGCCTGTATTAATATAGTGCCATCTAGAGTCCTAGAACCCTCCCCACGTCCCCAAGGCACTTTACAACACAGCAGTCGTTCACTGATTAACACACTGACTGCGTTTACATGCGGCCAATAACCCGTTCAAAACCCGGTTATCTGCAATAACCTGGTTCCGTAAGGCCATCTAAACACCGGCAAAAACCCGGTTATGCTCATTACCGGGTTTTTAAAAACCGGGTTATTACCCCTGGGGTAACCCTTTTCTAACCCAAATATCAGGTCATGTAAACATGTTTCGGGATAACCCTTTCAAAACATGGCGAAATGCAGCACACCACATTTTTGGAGCGATGATGAAACCAGGTCAGTAACAGCACCAATGTGTAAACAAAAGTGATCACTATTAGCTCCGAACAATCCATTATCTGCGTACTGCTGCTGTTGTTGTCATCTTTGGATACAGGAAGAAAACAGGAAATGACACATATTGCGTCTTAATGTAACCCGTACGTCCTGGTCCTGTACGCTATGTAATCGGGATATTAAACGTTCCATGTATACAGGGGTAACTCTCTATTTGTGCATGTAAACGGGTTATTCCGAATGTTTCAGAAACCCGAATACTGACCTTAACCCATTCATAACCCGAATACTGGCTGCGTGTAAACGTATTCACTGATGGTGATGAGCTACATTGTAGCCACAGCTGCCCTTGGGCACACTGACAGAGGTGAGACTGTCAAACACAGGTGACACACGTCCCCCCAACCACCACCAGCAGGCATGGAGGATGAAGTGTTTTGCCCAATGACAAGACGACTGTGACAGACTGAGTGGCGCTAGAACCTGCAATCCTTCACTTAAATTCTCTTCCACCATCATTTTTGCACATACCAGAATATCTTACATATCTTCTTTAATTTCTTATCAGGAAATAAAAACTCACATTATTCACTAAAATCAGACCCAAAACATTTTATACCATAGACGAGGCCGGAGGTTGGGCTAAATTTGATAATCTCTGTGTAAGTAAGCAGCAGCACGGCTGGATTCAACTGAATGGTAATTAAAAGTTTCCACAGAAAAGAATAACCTGTTGCTGCTTGTCATGTGAGCCAACACATCTAAAATATGCAGGGAAACAGCTACAGCTGTGAGAATTAGGGAGCACTGATCCAATGACTCAAGCTTCTTAGACCAACTCAAATATTAAACTAAGAATTACTAAAATATACTCTAAACTTAACTAAGTCAACGTGTAATAAAGAACACAAATGTTTTCAACTCAGTCTTATTTGTATAGCACCATACAGACTTAGGATTTGACACCAAGGCGCTTCACAGACAATAAAACTGATAAAAACAGGTAGAACAGACATAAAGCACAATAAAACATTAACACCATGAATTAAGCAGCAAGGAACGCCTCTTCCAGGTGGAAACAAAACTAAAACCTTCATCTGAATGAGTCAAATCAGCTCAGTATTAAATACACCACAGATTGTCAAATGTTTAACACATTATGGACATTTGTACAGTGCTTTTCTAAGTTGGGGACTTCATAGTGTTTTACAGGACATTCAGTCACACTGATGGTGATAACTCAGCTGCCTTGGGGCACACTGACATAAGCAAGGCTGCCGTACAGAGTCGGCACCTCCGGTTCCCTCCGACCACCAGCAACAGGCAGGGGGGGAAGTGGAAGTGTCTTTCCCAAGGATACAGAGACTGACATGGGCAGAGCCTGGGTTCAAACCGGCAGAAACCCATCTATTCCAGGGCAAACTCCTAACTCCTTCACATACTGATTTGGGTTTACTTTTCTGATGTTACCCTATTCTGTGTTCCACGGGAAAAGGTGGCCTCCCATTAGAAGACACAGGCCTGATATGGCCCACCAGGTCAGACTGTACTCTCTCTGGTTCCAGGACCAGAGGTACGCACTGGTGCCATAATTACAACCACATAAACACAGACACAAATGACATTAATTATTTCCAAGAAGAGAATGTACTTCCTTATTGACCACATCCTGGGACTTTCCACCCAGGTAAATTACATTTTTACCCTCCGGCTTTCAGCTGCTTTGATGTTTAAGCATGAATCTAACGTGAGAACAGAAACATAAAGAGAACATCTCAAATCTAAACCAATTCAGAAACACAAAACTGTGTCAGTTAAATTAAAACTCATGTTTATTGTTATCTGAACAGATCCAAAGTTATGCTACATGAGCGTTTCCTTGTAGTTCAGGTTTTTTATTGGATCCAACTTTGAGTCAAACGTCGGTCATAAAAGAACTGATGCAAACATCTCACTAAACTTCAACTGTTCCCGTAATGTCTCATCATTTTTCCTGGCATGGATATCAGGGCCTACAACACACATGACAAAACAGCTTTTGGCGAGATTTTCTCATCATCTTTCATCTTTACTTATTTGTAGAGCAAATGCTCCATAGAGGTGAAACCAAAGTGCTGAACACAACACGGAAGTGAAACATAATTTTATAAACATTCTCCACAGTGGAGATTTGTAAAGCGATCCAGGGCCGTTCATGTGTGTGTGTGTGTTGGGGGGTTACAGCATTTAAACATCACTCTACTTTGTATTTTTTTCTTCAACGTGACACTAATTCTCCTTGGTAGGAGGTAAGACCTCGATTTATCTTGTGTGAGTCAGAATGGGGAGCATCATGAGATGCAGATCTGAAGTTGTGAATGATTGGAGACAAAAAGAGAATCAGATATTCTGAGAGAGAAAAGTTTGCAAATAAAATGGAATATATTGATACACTATGACTGAATTGCAACAAGAAAATATTATTCCACATCTTATTCACAATTTAGACACAAGTCTTGTATGAACCAATTTAAATTTTATATCTTTTCTTGCAATTTTATGTCTCAAACATTTTGCCAACATAGAGACTCTATAATGTGTTTTAAATATAATTGAGGTAACTTTTTTTATTTTAGGGCCCTGATCAGACTGAAACACTTTGATAAATACACTTTTCTTAATTTGCAGTTTTCATTAACATGCTAACAAAACTTTTGAAATTGAAACAGATTTTGCTCAAATTAAGACTTAAGGTGTGTGTGTGTGTGTGTGTGTGTCAATTACTAAAATGAATGGAAGGCAATACAAAGTCCTAATATAGATAGAACTACAAGGTTGTGTGTGCGTGTGTGTGTGAGATGCTAAAACACCCACTCAACATTTTCAAAATTTTTGAGCTTTGTTTACTGTATTAGTCACCTAAACCTGGTCGGATACATTTCCATCATTATTTTAATGGGCTTCATTAAGTTAATAAGCTTCATTAAGTTAATGGGCTTCATTAAGTTAATAGGCTGCTGAGAAATGAAACTAGAACATTGATTCCAAAACAACAGAAGAGTGCCTTTCTGGAACAGCTGCGATACTGACAAGAACCATTAAGCTCCCACGTCTCTGGTAGATGAGAAGTGCACCCACCCATGTGGTGAGATGGATTTAACCCCTTGATTTAACACCTTGTTTCTTACACTTTAATATTTTATTCGGTAATATTTTACAATAAGGTACGCAAAAATGTGCTTCGTTACTAGGGAATGACTTAGGGGGTAATGAGTAATGAAGCAGAGACAAATAGGTAGTTAACCAGTACTTTCTGGTAAACACCCCGCAGTCTTATTCAGGGACTAATAGGTAGTTAACTAGTACTTACTGGTAAACACCCAGCAGTCTTATTCAGGGACTAATAGGTGGTTAACCAGTACTTACTGGTAAACACCCAGCAGTCTTATTCAGGGACTAATAGGTGGTTAACCAGTACTTACTGGTAAACACCCCACAGTCTTATTCAGGGACTACTAGGTGGTTAACCAGTACTTACTGGTAAACACCCCGCAGTCTTATTCAGGGACTAATAGGTGGTTAACCAGTACTTACTGATAAACACCCCACAGTCTTATTCAGGGACTAATAGTTATCTATGAAAGCAATAAGGAATGAATCCCAGAATATTGTAGTGCCTGTAGACTCTGTTTTGTAAACTTCATGAAGGATGCAGATAATTTGCAATGTCACAGTGATTTAACCTCCCTGTATCATCTTGATTTCACTTGTTTGTCACTTCCTCGTCCCTCGTCGGCATCTGTCCGTCTTGACAGACGATGGAAAGTAAAGCCTCCTCCCGAGTACCTACTGAGGAACTAATCAGTAACTACTAGGTACTTAACCATTAACTACTGCTTATCTTATACAATCTTGACAAATAAATGATTTATTTAAAAAACAACACTTTACATATATCATGCCCAAAAACTACACAGGACAGATAAGAATAGCAGAAGACAGTTTTTACTCTAGAGACTATACAGTTTTATTTACACACACACACACACACACACACACATACACCACTAAAACTTTGTACTGTTTGCGTATGTCATGAAGCATAAGTCCAAGAAGACTCAGTTGATTTTTCCACTTAGGATTACTGAGTAAAGTCAAACCCTTTCTTTTATTTAATAACCTTAAGAAAGTGATTCATGCTTTTATCAGCTTGAGACTTGACTATTGTAATGGTCTCTATCCTGGATTAAATAAGTCGTCTGTGTCACATCTTCAGGCAGTTCAAAATGCTGCTGCTTACCTGCTGACAAACAGAAGGAAATTTGAACATATCACTTCTGTTTTGGCCTCTCTCCACTGGCTTCCAATTCAATTTCAGACTGATTTTAAATGACTGACTTTTGTTTTTAAATCATTAAATGGACTGGCATCATTCTATTGGACCAAGCAAAGCCATCTCTACCGAGCTTCCATGTCTTAACATCTGTGGTCTGTATTTCTTCCTTTGGCCAGCTTATCATTCCTGTAGGATATCTGATTACTGGTAGGGCGTAGCTGTTTATTGCTTGAATCTTGTTCTTGCCGTTGAGCTGACTTCTTAGGACTTGCCTTACTCATTGTAGGCATTTGGCTGTGGCTCCTTTCCTAGCGGCTTCATCGAGGTTGCCATTTGCTTGTGGGATACCAAGGTACCTGTAGCTGACCTCAATATCTGCTATTGTTCCTTCTGGGAGTGAGACCCCTTTTGTGTGGACTACATTCCCTTTCTTTGTCACCATCCAATCACACTTCTCATGTCTGAATGACATTCCGATATCAGTGCTGTAGATCCTGGTGATGTGGATCAGTGAGTCGATGTCTCGCTCGCTCTTGGCGTACAGCTTTATGTCATCCATGTAGAGGAGGTGGCTGATTGTGGTTCCATTCTTGAGTCGGTATCCATAGCCAGTCTTATTGATTATTTGGCTGAGGGGGTTCAGACCTATGCAGAACAGCAGTGGTATATGCTCTTCTCCTTGGTATATGCCACATCTGATGGAGACTTGTTCAATTGACTTGCAATTGGCCTCAAGAGTGGTTTTCTACAGCCCCGTTGAGTTTGCAATGAAGACTCTCAGAATCCTGTTGATGTTGTACAGCTCCAAGCATTCAATGATCCATGGGTGCAGCATTGAGTCATAGGCTTTCTTGTAATCAATCCAGGCCGTGCACAGGTTGATGTGTCAGGCTTTGCAGTCTTGGGCGACTGGTTGGTCTATCAGCAGCAATTATAGAACCTTCTGTGGTTCTATAAATGAAGCAGAAAGGTCGGATTTGTTCATAATACAATCCAGTCTTGCAGGTCTAGACGAGTCTTTGTGTCTTGACTGTTTCTGTTTTTATGATCAGATGTGCGACCATTAATTCACAGGTGTGTAGTTTTTTAATTAAGGTTCACATAATCAGATAGATGCTGAGATGACTCAGTTTACTCATGGAATGAAGCTCAAGAGCTGAACTGTGTCAGTGGTAATACAGGAGTCTGCAAGCTGCAGCATACGTTTAAACCAAACATGTATAAGATATGAAAAAGCTGCTTTAATATGTTAGAGTCAAATTTCTCGTGTCCTGCTTAAAATTTGAATGACATTTCTATATTAAAGTGTTTTATTACAGTAAGTGCTGAAAGTTGTGTGTGTGTGTGTGTGTGTGTGTGTGTGTGTGTGTGTGTGTGTGTGTGTGTGTGTGTGTGTGTGTGTGTGTGTGTGTGTGTGTGTGTGTGTGTGTGTGTGTGTGTGTGTTCGTTTAATGGGCCACATAGCATAAACAGAAACGTTCCTCTTACATCTCGACAAAGCTTTCAATAACTTCTCTGTCAACATCCAATAAACCCAAAAATTTAAGCCAGTGATTTTTTAAACAAATGTTGACCAGTGGCGCAACTACCTACTTTCAGAGTGGTATGCAGACACATAAAAACTGACCTGCTCCTCTGTTATTAATTATATAATTCGCAGATACACAAACAGACAATTACACACCTGTTATCAAACACAGGAAATGCAGACTAAATATTTTTTGCATCAATGCTTTGGCGCCTCCTCCCCAATACATCTCATACACTGCATACTCACTGACACTGAGGGTCCAGCCCAGTCCGGGCCCTATCTCCATTTTTTCAAGAGGATTTAACTTACTGAGCTTGTCACAAAAACTTAGTTATACATAAACAAATGTTTATGACATAATCTTCTTGTGACAGAATGGGGCTGAGTTGGCAACCTCGGGCTCCACGGGGCTCTCTGACGCTGCTGCAGTGGGCCCTGACCAGATGGGCTGGGGTCTCCTTGCCCCGGGTCGTGTCTGGGAACGGGGGTGCCTATTGGGGTCAGCGGGGGAGCTGGCTCCCTGGGAGGGCTTATGCCCCCCATCCTCAGACATTTCCCTCCTCCTGCTCTATCACATCACCACACACACATCCACATAGGGCCTTGGGGTAAGGGCTAGTTTTGTGGGTGCAGGTATGATTCCCATCTCTGCAGTCCCGTGGCGGCCTGCGCCCCAATTTTAATTTGCATATTAAACACTTCCATCAATGACATTTCATGCAGATTCAGACTTAGGGCCTTGGAGGGGGGCACACACTCGACGGCACCTGTAGAGGGGGATCACTCAGCCTCTCCTCGGGTGCCCACTTCCAATTTTAAGCTGCAACTAGGCACCGACAGTTCTGGGGGGGGGTGGGTGGGGGTGGGGGGGATTGGGGTTGTGTGTTGACACCAGATGGTGAAGGCCGGATGATGTCTGCGCTGCCCCATCCCCCCCCAACCGCAAAATGCACTCTAACAACCAGTGGCGGCTCATCCATAGGGGGCACTATGGCGCCGCCCCACCAGTCTCACAGGAAGAGGAAGAAGAGAGGAATTCACAAAGGTATTTAAAAAAACATAAAATTTAAACTAAACGATCTATACACCTTATGGGCTGTAAGTGCTGTGTGTAATCTGCATTTAATTGTAGTTTAATAAAGTTAATACTTTTAACACGGCCGAAACGTCGACGTACTTCCTGTCACGTGTCCTCTCGCAGCAATCTTTACCATCGACTTAATACGGGCTAACTGGCGCATGCGCGCTGGATCCCCAACGACAAGGAATAGGAGAGCTGTTGGGCGCATATGGTTGCGATCGCAAGCAAACGGGGGAGTCTGCTCAGATCAGGAGGAGGATGCTGATTGGTCAGTTCACCCAGCCCAGACAGAACTGGAAAATTCTCCACAGGCTAGTTCACCGTCCTTTGTTGTTGTGGGGCCGCTGCTAACGTTGACTATGGACAAAACTAGTAGTTTCATCTTTTAATCATTGGATTCTACAAACCAAGTGCCTGCTCATCATTACCCCAGTTAGAACAGGACCATCTCTGAGTCCAGTAGTGGTTGTGCCCTGTGTGCAGCTGTATCAGACCAGAGTGTATAGGGTGTGTATGGGGAGTAGGGTTGGGCATCGAGAATCGAGCATCGATTGGAACCGGGACTAACAGTCAGTTTTTCCCGGAATCGTTCAAATATTTTACTTTCGATTCCTAGTTTCGATTCCCAGTCCGCCAACCGATAGTAGAATCCGCCGGAAGTGTTTGCGCAATCATGAAAAATATGCAGCTGCAGAGATGCGGAGGCGTTCTAAAGTGACTTTAACCGGAAAAAAACGTGATGCGCAAATTCTAATGAACGCCTTTCAGAGCCGACTATACCTGCTGATCAGCTGACCTGTTGCTCCCACTGCAGCTGCAGAGGCCCTGAGTGCAGCATCACGTCTCCCCCTCTTCTCTCACATTGTGCGGCGCTCAGTGGCAAAAATGTAAACAAACACATCTGCTGAACTTTTACTCCGTGAAAGTGATATAAACTTTGCATCCTGCAATGAAAAATATCACACAGAGGAAGCTCGTTAAAATGCGTCATCACCGTGGATTTAATACGAGTTTAGAAGAACAAACTCCGGGCGGAGTGAGGTGAGTTTACGTCTCACTGCAGAAATAAAAACAGCTGACACAGCTAATCTAAGAGCTGATGCGGCAAACAAATAAACAAATAAAATAATGATAAAAATAATAATAAATCTCCAATAATACATCTCAAGACGCTTAGTTGTGAGATTATTTTTTGCTTTTCTGCACTATTTAGTCTGTGGAGAGTTTTAGTTTTTAAAATGTGTTATATGGTTACTGACAGCAGCTACATTTAAGTTTCACTTATTCTCAGTCATCCTGGACATGATCATCCTGAGAGTTTTAGCTGAACACAGATAGACTTTTTTGGTTATCTTGAAGACATTTTGTCTCTCATCCTAGAGGCTCCTTCAGTTCCCAGACTTTGTAGGAGGCTGTGAGTTGTGGTCAGAAACAAACACACTGATTGTCTGACTGATTGAAGTCTTTTTTTCTTTCTTGAAAACATGTTTTTGTCTAAGTTAAGGTGATGCTATTGTTCATAGAATTAAAATTCATGTTGAAGTTCAAACTATTTCATCAAGTAAGACCTATGGTCAGCTGGCTCATTTAAAACATTTTTTGGAACCCTGCATCTTGAAAGAATCAGAATCGAGAATCGATAGGAACCGGAATCGAAACGAGGAATTGGAATCGGAACCGGAATCGTTCAAATTCAAACGATGCCCAACCCTAATGGGGAGTGTGAATGGGTGTATTACGTGCATTCTTGTGTGTCTAGGTCAAATGTATTTTTGAGTGAGTAAGAGGGTGGGAGTGTGTGACTGTGTTTGTGTGTGACTGCCTATGTGTCATGTAGTTTTGGACTCCTACCCTCTCCTGGCACATCTTGTGATGCTATAACATCTTGACATACCCTCCCCCTGCCTCAATTTCTGCTGGTGGGTGATACCTCAATCAATCAATCAATCAATCAACCTTTATTTGTATAGCGCCTTCCACACCCGTTACAGGAGGCCAAGGCGCTGAGAACAACATAAAATCATGATAAAAAGAAATATTAAAACATTGAACAATAAAAAAATACATAAAAGCATAAAAACATAAAAGCATCAAAACAGGCAGACATCAAGCGTTTTCTGGAAACGCTAGACGAAAAAAGTGGGTTTTCAGCCTACTCTTAAAAACCGGCAGAGATGTAGACAGCCTAATTGACGGTGGCAGTTGGTTCCAGAGTGACGGTGCTAAGGCTGAGAAAGCCCGGTCCCCACGAGTCCAACACCTCTGTCTGCCTGCGTATTTGCAGCTCTCGTATGTGGGGCTGAAAGTTTTTTTTTGCAGCTGTCAGCTAGCTCCTGGTGGCTGCTTGGATTGGCCTGGACCCTGGGCTCTGGCGGATCTCTAGTGGGGTCGGGCGCCCTTGGGTCGCGGGCTGCTGAGTTCCGAACTCAGTCTACCTTCGGGTGGGTGGCTTCAGACTGGGCTGGGGGCTTGCCGTTGTCATCTCCAGGGCCTCTGGCACAGCTGCTGGTTGGGCCCCCCGGGAGAGCCTCTGCGCCCATCGGGAGAGGGGTTGGGGCTTCTTCGGTGGCAGTCTCTCTGGGGTCCCCGCACTCTGGGGAGACCTCGGGATCTCAGGGCTTGGATCGCCTCCATCCTCCGTGGGTCTTTGGGGGCAGGGCTCTCACACTCACTATTGGACATTCCTCTAGAGAAACCTTACATACACAAACGCGTGTACACAACACAGGTGCTCACATAGTGCTCTCACAAGTATGGGCTTGGGTGTTTTTAACACATAACCTAAGGCTGTGGTTGGCACTATATGCACAAGGATTTATTACTGTGTGGTTTTCAGCAAAAATTGCTACTGTTATACATCCTCATGGTGCAGTGATGTTTTGGTTCTGTTGTATTTTTTGTGTCCCTTTTTTTCTTTTTCTCTTTCTGCAGGTCTAGAAGCAGATTCTTTTGCATCCTTTATTGTTTATTTTTATGAACTCCCCCCTTCCTTCTCTTTCCCCCCTTTCTCTTTCATTTCCGTGTCCATTGAAATTTTAACCAACTGAAAACATTTCTAATAAAGTACTGATATCAGGCGGGGTGTTACAGCTGAATCTATAACGATCCACCTGTGAGAATAAAACTGTAAGGCTTGTTTTCGGCACTCAGACATCAATTCTGTTTGCTATACAGCCAAACAGGACATGGGGGGAAAAAAAGAATGGTACTTTATACACTGTCTGTCCAAAAAAAAAGGTCAACCTGAGAGCAAGGGGAAAAGACTTAAAGGAACTAGAGGCAGGAAAAAAGAAACGATGCTCACGAGCGACGCGCCCGGCTCTGCGAGTAACTGCAGCCCAGCACGGGAGCGTGCACAGACGGCTATGTTACACAAACACAAAAATACCATTACCTGACCCTCTTCACACGCTCTCACGCCACACCTCCAATATCTCACGCTGAAAAGGCAACTCCCCGCCGCTCTCACGGACAATATTGCGGCGAAGCAATCCACGCTGCAGCCCTGATCACAGCTAATGCTACTACTGTAGCATGATCACAGCTAATGCTACTGCACGCTAGCTCTCTCTGAGTCATCGGTGAGGTCAGATCATTGTCATGTCATCTCTAAACACAACCTATAATGTTTCTTACCTGCTCACTAGGAAATGAGCCATGGCAGCATCCTTTTTGAGTCCCAGATATAGTTGAAGCAGCCTCCATTCGTCAATCACGTATCCGATATAGATCCGGGTCCCTGCCTGTCTTTTACCATATTTGGTTTTTGACTCACGAGATGCCGCTGAATAAACTTCCTTTGTGCCACGCTTGGTCGTTTGCTGGTTGCAGTAGAATCCATTCCCACAGTTCTTCTTTTGGAGTTTGGCGGTTGGCAAGCAACTTAAGGTGCAATAGCGCCACCTACCGATCTGCAGTGTCGAACACATTTTCTTTCTGTTTTGAAGCTGTCATGAACGCGCAAGCAGTGTCAATTGACGCCACATCCGTAGGGCAGCGCGGGAAATTCGTGACCGAACTGCAGCGCATTTTGCAGCAAACAGCCTGTTCAAGAAAATGGAACGATACATGGGTGGCCTCATTCTTTTTGGTTTATAACGCTTCATCACCCATTAGCTTTGAAAAAATGAACATACATGTTTAATTTTTTACAGATTTTTTAAAGATCCTGCC
>SSNS01000111.1:742528-791619 GCA_006937985.1 Aphyosemion australe
TCATCTCTAAACACAACCTATAATGTTTCTTACCTGCTCACTAGGAAATGAGCCATGGCAGCATCCTTTTTGAGTCCCAGATATAGTTGAAGCAGCCTCCATTCGTCAATCACGTATCCGATATAGATCCGGGTCCCTGCCTGTCTTTTACCATATTTGGTTTTTGACTCACGAGATGCCGCTGAATAAACTTCCTTTGTGCCACGCTTGGTCGTTTGCTGGTTGCAGTAGAATCCATTCCCACAGTTCTTCTTTTGGAGTTTGGCGGTTGGCAAGCAACTTAAGGTGCAATAGCGCCACCTACCGATCTGCAGTGTCGAACACATTTTCTTTCTGTTTTGAAGCTGTCATGAACGCGCAAGCAGTGTCAATTGACGCCACATCCGTAGGGCAGCGCGGGAAATTCGTGACCGAACTGCAGCGCATTTTGCAGCAAACAGCCTGTTCAAGAAAATGGAACGATACATGGGTGGCCTCATTCTTTTTTGGTTTATAACGCTTCATCACCAAGCTTTGAAAAAATGAACATACATGTTTCATTTTTACAGATTTTTTAAAGATCCTGCCTCTAGTTCCTTTAATATTTTTAAACTTCACTTTTTTTCTCTCATTCATTAAACCATCTTTGTTTTGAATGCTTTTGTAATAATTTTATCTGTTGATAAAGAAACTGGCTAAATCATCACATATCTTTAGCATCATCAAGCAACTTCTGAGTTCATACACACACAGATATGGTGCACATAATGTTTACAACTGAACTGGCTCCAGTATTAAGTGTTGATTTGGACAAACAAGATGTTTTAACTCACGGAGCTGCAGTTCTCCTGCTGTAAGAACAGAGCATGCCGGGAAGCAGCTTGTAATGAGCGTGCACGTTTTTTGCCGCTCGAGTGGTGTGGAGCAGTTGGGGAAACACATTTCAAAGACGGAACAGAACTGAGGCAAATACTGACGTAACACCATCAGTCTTGTGACGCAAAGATACGGGTTTCAGGGTTTCCCCCAGCGCTATTTTAGCCTGGCGGGCCGCCAGGCTTTGCGTGCCCCCCCCCCCCCCCCCCCCGCCAGGCTAAGCGTCACTTATTTATTTATTTTAAAGTTTTTTTAATGCACCAAACTAACATTTAAAATGTTAAATTTAGCGCTGAAACAAATACTTCAATGTTTCTATTAAAAAAATTCCTCAAATCATTATTTTTTACTGATTCGAGGCGTTGTTAAATGCGCACCGCAGTCTGACTCTAATTTACACGGACACATTTTACTGGAGCACAACGGTGGATATCACCGGTGATGGAGAAAACGATAGACAAAAACTCTCGCAAAAGGCAAAGGCGGTCCAAAGTTTGGGACCATTTTAAACTCAGAGGAAGAGAAAACACGGTCGAGTGTCTCCACTGTTAAACGGAGTTGTCTTACCATAACAGCACAACTTTATGCTTGAACAGGAATCCGCTTCAGCCAGCCGAATCCACGACCAGGTAGGCTAATGCTAATACCATAGACAAAGCTAATACGTAGCACGCACGCTAACTTTCGCGTCACGTAGGGACCGGAAAAAAACACGTTAATCGTGTTCACGTTAAACTAAGACTGAATAAACTCTACAACTGAAAGAAAAATCGCCATCATCCTGTTTATGTAGATGACTGCAGCAGCTGCAGCGGTGTGGAGCAGGGACGCAGCTAATACCTGGAGTCATTCCTGCGGCTCAGTGTGACGCTGCAAATACGGCAGGCCATTATAGCATGTAATTTACTAACATATCTATCTTTGAATATAATTTTAGGTTGAATTATTGCCAATCTGTGTATATTTAGAAAAATATGACGCATTGTTACTAGTAGAAATTAGTAACATTTCTACTTGAAGTTTGATTTTGAAACACAAACTCAGAATTTTTTTCCTCCGTTTTGAAAAGTCGTCAAATAGAATATTTGATTGACAGAGGATTAGATAGAATATTAGAATACTAAAATATTAAATAGCTGTAGCCCTAGTTAATGTAGGAGATAGGTGTAGGAGACTATTTTCATGTTCAGCCTGCATGAAAAACTCAGAGTGATCAATTATAATCAGAAATAATCATAAAAAAATGTTTGTTCAGTGAAGCACACCTTTAAAATGAATAGGGGTCTTTAACCTGCAAGTCTGACTTTAACAGCGTCTGGTGATACAACAGCACAATAGCAACATCTTACGATGGATAAGTGAACAGGGTGAGAGGTCAGGTGTATTTTCCATTATCTGAATTGTATTTTTTTGTGTCTGGTAAAGCCATATTTCAAGATTGTGCCTTTTTGTAAGACAAATAAATATTGTTAATAAATGGTTTATAACACCACATACTAGTCATACTTTTAAACATCCTGACAACTTTTTTTTACAAAAACACTGTGGGTCGCCCGTGGGCTTGTCTACCACCGGGCTTTGCGAGTTTTCTGGGGGAAACCCTGCGGTTTCAATGAGGAACAGAAGAGGGAGGGGTAGAGGGAGTAGACAGTGAGCACAGCAAAGGGACCGGACTGATGTTATAGAGCAAAACTGCAGGACAATCCAGGACAGATTGCAGACACAGAGCCTCCTGCAGTTATCCATTCATATGGAACATTTTCTTCAAACAGTCAGGTGGGTTTATTTAGGAGGACTGGTTTTGGGGCATAAAGCTTGGTGAAACATCAGTCACTATGAGCTTAAATACACAAAATTTAAGTCTCAAACAAGCAACACGACAACAACACTCAGAATTGAGATCATTTACAGATCAAGCCTGGTAACCTATACAAGATCAGATCATTTGTTTGATCAGATCAATTGTTTTTAGTTCATGGTGATGATCCAAACTCCTTTATCCATTCCCTTAATCAGCAATGTTCTTGTATCTTAGATAATGTGGCTCCGGTTAGACAAAGCATTGGGTCTCACAGAAGAAAAAGTCTTTGGATGAATGAAAATATTTACAGTCTCAGAAGGACATACCGCCAAGCTGAGAGGCGTTGGAAATCAACTAGATTAGAAGTTCATAGGCTGCACTTTAAGGAACTCATAACATCTCTGAATGAGATGATCACAAACTCCAGGGCTGTTTACTTTGCTCAGCTGATTTCCTCAAACAAAAATAATTCTAAAGTCTTGTTTGACACCATAAACCAGATTGTTTCCCCTCACGCCCCTCACATGCCTGTATTCTCAAGGTCTGACTGTAACAACTTTCTTGCATTCTTTGAGAATAAAATCAGAAATATCAGGGCAAGTTTTTCACCCCCATCCTCTTCCTGTTCTCCCATCCAACTACCTCCCTCCCAATCATGGTCCTTCTTTACTCCTGTAAGTTTCCAGGACATTTGTCTCATTCAGAAAAACATGAAACCAACTTCCTGCCCTGTTGATTTTCTCCCAACTGCTTTGCTTCTTAAGGTCTTTGACCAAATTGGCCCATGCATTGTGGATTTTATTAACCTATCTCTCCAATCTGGCTCTCTCAAAGCCTTACTGCACACTTCCTCTAAGCGCACTTCACAGAATGGTGTAGGGAGCAGTGCAAGTATTGAAATTGGGCCGAACATTGGAAAATATTGGAACACGCCTTGGTGGTTCCTGATGATGTATCTCCTAGGCCAGGGGTTCCCAAATTGGGGGTCGGGACCCCCAAGGGGGTCCCCACAAAATTGCAGGGGGTCCCCACAATTTTGTCTTTGCTGAGGTAGCAAGATTTTATTTGTAAAAATTACATTTATAAAATCCCAGTAACACACCCTATAGTCTAATCAGAACTCCATATAGAAGGTATAACTCTGAATGTCTGTATAAAGTTTGTAAATGATCACATTTAACGTGTTTATGCGTGTAGGAGTTGGGGTTGGGGGTCCTGGCTTGACTTGGACATGGGCAAGGGGGTCCTCAAAGAAACGATTTTGGGAACCCCTGTCCTAGGCAACCAGGGCGGGACCAAGGCATCAAGGTGAGGTTCCTTGCAATTGGAAATCATCCTTAATCAGAAGGCAAGGCAAGGTTCCTTGACATTGAGAAACACCCACTGCTTGCTTGCAATGATTTAGGTATGTAGTGGCCCCTATCGCTAGGGAAAATACACACAGTCACTTTAAAGAGAAACATTCAAATGAGCCTAAAGTTTATTTAAGAGTATTTTTATTGAGCCTCTCAGAAATAACAAGTCTACCTTTACACACATATTCAGAGACAGAAGAACAAGAATACATCAAAAAATATTAAATGAAACAAACCCTGTAAGAAAATCCTCGTGTATATGTACATCACTGATTTGGTCTCTTTTATTTAAATCTAAAGATTTATTATAATAAAAAGAGAAGTGAAAAGTTCATTTTTTTGTATTTTTTTATTTCATATTTTAATATAAAACAGCAGAAACAGAGTTCATAATGGCCACTACAGTGGACAGTTACTCAAAATGTTTTTTTATTTCTATTGCTGTTGAAGCTGAGCCTCCATATTGGACTCTAGTGAGTCAAACCAACATTTGACATTCTGAACACATGCTGTCCACTGAAGTGGACATATAATACATTCTTTGAAAGTTAATAATAAAAAAAAATCATTTAAAATTAGTTTCATTCATATCTAAAGATGAATGAAAAAATTAATTTAAAAAATCCTGATTGAATCTTTCATCATGTATGCATGAAAGGGTTAATGACAGGATGATAATTGACAGCTGCTTTGTTTTATTTGGAAGAAATTCAGGATCTTCAGTTGCACTGATTAATTTTCTCCTCCCGTTAATTTAAATAGACTTAATTAAATCTCACCTAAAATCTGACATCAAAGTAGAGAAAAACATCTGAGCACTTTCTAACTTTCCTCAAAGGGCAAAGGTTGATATTTGACCTTTGGCCTTTTGGCTCTGTAGATGAGCATGCCACAGATCATCCCGACAGCAGCGAGGAGACATCCAGCGATGAACACCAGGTTCATGTTCAGGTTCATCCCTGGAAGCGACAGACACACAGCTGACTGATCACTGTCACCCTGGAGCTCAGAAACAACCGCACACCTGTTTACTCACCTGAGCCTCTGCCCCCAACATCTGCTGACTGCCTCAGGCGCAAAGGACCCTGGGAAACGAAGTGCTTCCCGGTCTGGATTGAGGCTTCTCTTTTACGGCGGGAGCTGTGACTTGTGGAGTTGATGCATCCTTGTGAGCAGCGTGTGTTGGGGTTTCCTTTTTCACACATGATGACTGAACAGCTGATGTACACCTGAAAACAAGAAGACACAAATCACACTTCCTCCATCTAGTGGACAAACAGCAGAACTGTCAGCAAACCATTTTATTCCAGCAACAAATCTAAATTCTCTCCATGTCAAATCAAGTTTGATCTTCATCAGATTAAAACTAGGATTTGTTGAAACTTATAATCAAAGTAGAGCTCCTCCTCCTCCTATCCGGTGCAGAGGGAAAAGTACAGCTGGACTACTTTATCTCCATGTTCACTCAGCCTCACCTCTGGTGCTGGAGCTTACTTCCTATTTTAAGCTGCATGTAGACACTGAGTGTTGTAGCTGGATGTGTTTTATGTGTTGTGCATGAGGGTAGGAGTGTGTGACTGTTTATGTGTCATGTCCGGTCTTGGACTTGGCCCCCTCTCCTGGGAGCCACTGTAACATCTTAGCCCTAGCCTGCCACATCTCCTCCTTTCTCTTTCATTTCCATCTCCGTGTCCGCTGGGATTAAAAATAAACCAAAAGAAATTCTAATAAAGTTTTTATATCAGGTGGGGCATCAAGGCTGAAGCTGTAACACTTCAATTCAGTTTATTTATATAGCGCCATATCACGACAAGAGTTCATTAAGCCAATAAAAGTTCCCTATGTAAGAAACCCAGCAGATTGCATCGAGTCACTGACTTGTGTCAGAGCAGAGGCTTACACCAATCCCAATACTAAGCAAGCATGTAGCAACAGTGGAGAGAAAAACTCCCTTTTAACAAGAAGAAACCTCCAACAGAACCTGGCTCAGTATGAGCAGCCATCCACCGCTCCACCTGTGAGAGTAAAATTGTAAGGCTTGCTTTTGGTACTCAGACATCAATTCTGATTGGTTTATAGCCAGACAGGACACGGAAAAAAACTTTGCTGCTGTTTTCAGGCTTAAATAATCTAAACCTAGAAAAATCAGGGTTTTACTCAGTTTAAAAATGTTTGGTTCTTTTGTTTGTTTTTGTAAAAAACATCTGATCACATATATGAACAAACTCCAATGGTGAAAATTTAAATAATCAATAAAGTTAAAACTATTGCTTTAATGTTTTTTTTTTTCAATTCAATTCAATTCAATTTTATTTTGAGCCAGTAATGTGCCGTATACTAAACAATTACAACAAAAATTACAAAATTAAGTATCTGCACAATTAGGTCTACATTTAACTTAAAAGAACAAAATCACATAACCAAAATGCTCAAAATGGAGTGAGGAGAAGAAAAACTTGTTAAACCTCACCCCAATTTGTCAGATTAACACATTCACACACAAATAAAGTGGCTGCCTTCTTTTTTCAACTCAAGGGAAACAAGGAATCCATGACTAAAAACAAAAAAAACAAAAAGAAAACCACCATATCTATTACCATTATGCATGTAGATTCTTATTTATACACAACCTAGCCATTGGCAATCCCTTACTACTCAAATACAAGAAATTATGAAACCTCGTCATCTTTGTATTGTGACCAAACTATTTTTTTATATAAAGATGTGAATCGATTAATGTTTTGACATTGCTTCAGTTCAAGCCCCAGACCGTTCCACAATTTAACTCCACGAACCGACACTAAAAACCCTCTCCTAATAGTTCTTGTTATTATAACTTTAAAGTTCCCAAATCCTCTCAAATCATGTAACTGAGTTTTATGAGTGAAATTTTTTTGAATATTAGCAGGTAAAGAATTATGAAATGCTTTAAACATAAACTGTGCAGTACATAAATTTACAAGATCGTGCAATTTTAATAATTTGGATTGGAGAAAGAGAGGATTTGTATGTTCAAGATACCCAGCCTTGTGTATTATTCGAACAGCCCTTTTTTGTAATAAAAATAAAGATTGTAATGGAGTTTTGAAGTTGTTACCCCATACTTCAACACCATAAGTTAGGTATGGAAGAATTAAAGAACAGTACAAAGTACGTAGAGAATTAAAATCAAGAGTATACTTAGCTCTGTTAATTACTGCAAGGCTTTTGGAAACTTTGGTTGTTATGTGTTTGATGTGTGCTTTCCAACTTAGCTTATTGTCTATCACTACACCTAAAAACTTTATTTCTTCCGCATTTTCAATTACAACTCCGTCTATCTCCACCAGTGGTTGAAAGTTTGGGTTATAGTTACCAAAATACATTACTTTGGTTTTACTTATATTTAATGATAACTTATTACTTTCCATCCATTTTTTTAATTTACTTAATTCAGAATTTACTGTGCAAATGAGATGTTCAAAATTGTCACTACTGTAAAAGATATTTGTGTCATCAGCAAACAATATACATTTAACCAGTTGAGAAACACTAAAACAGTCATTGATATACAGGTTAAACAATGTTGGGCCCAATACTGATCCTTGGGGAACACCACAAGCAATGTCAACATCTGGACGAAAATTCTCCCATTTGAACATACTGCACTCTGTCGCTTAAATAACTCCTTACCCATTTCTGTGCTAACCCCCGTATTCCATATTGTTCTAATTTCCTAAGTAATATTTCATGGTGTCAAAAGCTTTTTTAAGATCAATGAAAACTCCTACAGCGTACTTTTTGTTGTCTAGTGCTTTGGATATTTCCTCTGTAGCATCAATTATAGCCATTGAAGTAGATCTATTGGATCTAAAACCATATTGTCCTTCATTAATTAGATTGTTCTTTTCAATAAATTGTTTTAACCTACTGTCAAAAACCTTTTCAAGGATTTTAGAAGATTGGGGAAGAAGTGAAATAGGTCTATAGTTATTAGAATCACTTATCTCTACTTTTATACAATGGTATGACCTTTGCAATTTTCATTTTGTTGGGAACACAGCCATTTTGAAGCGACAGGTTACAGATATGTGTTAAGGGTATGACAATATTATATATTATTACCTTTTTTATTAGCACCATATCAATTGAGTGACAGTCTGTAGAGAATTTACTTTTTAATTTATGAACAATATTAAGTATTTCATACTCACTAACTGCAAAAGAAAGAAAAATTGTGGATTTATTTTTTTCAATATTTAGCTCTAATTCTCGATTAGGTATTTTCTCAGCTAAATCAGGACCGACATTAACAAAAAACTTATTACAGCTGTTGACTATCTCGTTCATATCGTCACTTTCACAGTTTGAACCAAAGTGATCCAGATAAGATTGTTTTTTAGATCCTTGCTTAATGATACTGTTTAATATTTCCCATGTTCTTTTCATATTAAATCTGTTTGTAAGTAACAAATTTGTGTAATATAATTGCTTTGCTGTTCTCAATGTTGCTGTTAACGTATTCTTGTACAGCTTGTATCTATCTTCAGCTTCTTTAGTTTTTAGATTAAGAAATTTTTTATAAAGATTATTTTTTTTCTTACATGCGTTTTGTAATCCTTTGGAAATCCAGGGGAATTTGGAATATTTTTTGAATTTATTAATTATTCTGATAGGACAGTGCTTATTATACAGAGAAGTAATTATCTCTATAAAATTACTGTAAGCCCTGTCTGTTTCTGTCTCTTCACATATACTCCAATCCTGGGACTTTAAGTCTTCATTTAATGCAATTATTGCTTTTTCAGTTCGTGTTCGTTTATGATATACATTAGATGTTTCTTTACTTTTACAGACAGTATGATCGTATATATTAAAAACTGGTAAATGGTCAGTAATGTCACAAATGAGTAAGCCACCAACAGTATTGTTCAATAAATCATTGCAGAAGACATTATCAATTAAAGTTGCACTGTTTGAAGTAATTCTACTAGGCTTTGTAATTGATGGAAAAAAATACATGCTATACATCCTATCAATAAAGTCACAAGTTGGTTTATGATTATTTGGATTTAAAAGGTTAATATTAAAATCCCCACATACGAATACAGGCTTATCTCTAACAGCAGAAAATAGTTTATCCATCCATTCATTGAAGTTTTCTACACTCGATTCAGGTGATCTATAAATACAGCTTACAATAATATTCTTTTGTTTTTCAATTTTTAGTTCAATACTTAAGCATTCCATTACATTGTCCAGTGCAACTGACATACTATTTAATACAGAATATTTCATTGTTTTATGCACATACAGTGCTACCCCACCACCAGTTTTATTTCTTCTGTTAATGTAATTTAGTTCATAATCGTCTATTTCAAAATC
Source organism: Aphyosemion australe (assembly GCA_006937985.1). NCBI lineage: Eukaryota > Metazoa > Chordata > Actinopteri > Cyprinodontiformes > Nothobranchiidae > Aphyosemion > Aphyosemion australe. The sequence continues at coordinate 751,904 of SSNS01000111.1, forward strand.
AATTCCTTTATCTTCATTAAACCAAGTTTCAGATATTGCTATGATACTAAACTGATGGTTAAATGTTTGTAAATATTCTTGTATTTCATTATAATGGGAATACATACTTCTGCTGTTAAAGTGAATAATGGACAGTTTTCCCTTTGTGATCAGGTTTGTATTAAACTGTTCATTGGTATAATAGTCACAATTAACTTTAGTAGAAGAGAAAAAATTTCGTTCAGGATCAATGTCTGTCTCTATATCATGGTCATCGATGTATTCACAAGTTTCCAGATCCAGCTGTTGTAGCTGCGAGATTCTTGACAATAGTTCAATGTTAGTGTTATTTTGTTGTGACGTTTGTAGATCAGTAATCATGAAGGTAGAGTAGTGAGTCAGATTTTACCTCAATAGATTCCAATGCGTTGCGTCCATGATTTCACTGATACCTGTCTAATTCCTCCAGATATCTCACTGTGAGGATCTAGGCCTCCTCTGGTGAGCCATTGAGCTTAATAAAGATTTTACAATTTTCCACCCATGTGTGTTGGATTTTTTGTTGTTTCTTGAGGTACCTTGCTTTTGTTGCTATTTCTGCGTTCTTCCTTGTCAGGTGCTCATTCAAATAAACATTCATTCCCTTGAGCTTGCGTCCTTGCTTTAACAATGCCGTCTTGTTTTTCCTGTTGACAAATCGAAGAATGATAGCAGGCTTGTTGTTACCCTTCTTCGGAAGGAGGTGGCATCCTTCGATGTGATCCAGGTTCAGCTCGACTCCTTTGCTCTGGAGAAAGCTCCCCACCTGCTGCTCCACCGAGTGCATCTCTGGCTCATCCCCACTGTCCCCGACCACCGCTCGTGCATATGAGCGCGGTTTAACTGGTGATGATCAGGTCGTTTGCTCGAGAGTACTGCTCCAGCTCGTCCACTCTCCTCTCCAAGTCCGCAATTTGCTTGTCTTTACCTTCTATTTGGAGGCGCAGCTGTTTAACCTCCTCTACTAGGGCCAGGAGCTTTTCCTGCTGTGTCCGGACAGCGGTAACATCCTCCATCAGAAGATCAAGAGATTTTTTTTACGTCCTCGCTTCCTTCTGACGGGTTTCTTTTTGGTCGACCCATCCTGGCTGTAAAACAGCTGATCAGCTGTTTTTTGGCTGTGCCAAATGTTTGTTGAGCTGTCAGCTGACTTGTCACTTAGCACACCACCGACAAAACAAACTCACAAGCAGATCCAAAAAACTCCGACGTTCACTCGCTGTTGTAGAAGAATGTGTCGGGAAATAATATTTTTTACCTATTATACCTTTAATTTTAGAATTTAGCCTCAAGTTAATCAAATAGGTTAATCACTTTTCTTTCCAGGTTTATTGATACACATATGATTCTTGTACTCTTTATTGATCTGCATTTAACCATGATTTATGCATGTTTACATCAAGCTGTGAGTTCGAGCTAAAGCAAGAAGGTTTTAATCTCATGTGAAGGTCTGGTCCGGGTGTCATAAAACTGTGCAAAGGGGGAGGTGAGAACACTCTGACCTAGGGACAGATAAGACAGGAGAAAGTTTAGACCAGATGGCTTCATTCCTGGAGCCAGAGATCATAAATATGTCGGTTACCAAGGATACGAAAGTTAGGATCTTGAAGGGAGGTACCAGGCGGAACCAGGTTCTGCAGAAGGAATAAAATCTGTGTGCATGCTGTGAACTTCAGATTCGCCATTATACGAGGGGAGATGGACAGAATCTCCCCGACTGTACATTGGGTTACAATAAAAGATGATTGAGTGAAATAAAGAGTTTACGTTGATTGCAACGAGGCGGTATTTTATGGCTCGTTCTTTGTTCGGTCAGAAGATTTTAACGAACCGGGAGAGTGGGAAAAGGAGAGAAAAAGTCAAATGCTGATCCAGCTCGGAGGAAAGAAGAAAAACCGGAACCAGGATCACAAGGGCCTGAGAAGAGTGACATCAGACGAGCTGCAGAAAACCAGATTTGAGCTAAAATACATCAGAGACAGAAACACCTTATTTTCCCACAACAATTTGGAGGGGGCACTCCGTGGAATCTTCTGACCAGGCGACGATTATTTGGACACTGGACATTGGGAAACCAAGCTGTCCTGTCATCAAACCGCCGTCCATTGGGCGATGACGAGGCTGTGACAAAGAGAAGACGGACAACAGCGCTGACTTCATTACTGGTAAGCAGGACCTGTTTAGTCGAACTCTGCATATTGGGGATAATTAAATTTGTTCGTCGGACATTTGCCGTAGTCTCGGCTGTCAATTTGTGTGTTTTAAAATTCGAGCCATTGTTTTGTCGGACACTTCGAAGACGGACCGACGGGTCCAGACGCGTTCGTGTTGTTTGCTCCGGATGTGACGGTCCCACTACGTTTTCGACGGAAGGCGTAGAAAAGTTGGGTTTGAATTCCCGNTGCAATTTTAATAATTTGGATTGGAGAAAGAGAGGATTTGTATGTTCAAGATACCCAGCCTTGTGTATTATTCGAACAGCCCTTTTTTGTAATAAAAATAAAGATTGTAATGGAGTTTTGAAGTTGTTACCCCATACTTCAACACCATAAGTTAGGTATGGAAGAATTAAAGAACAGTACAAAGTACGTAGAGAATTAAAATCAAGAGTATACTTAGCTCTGTTAATTACTGCAAGGCTTTTGGAAACTTTGGTTGTTATGTGTTTGATGTGTGCTTTCCAACTTAGCTTATTGTCTATCACTACACCTAAAAACTTTATTTCTTCCGCATTTTCAATTACAACTCCGTCTATCTCCACCAGTGGTTGAAAGTTTGGGTTATAGTTACCAAAATACATTACTTTGGTTTTACTAATATTTAATGATAACTTATTACTTTCCATCCATTTTTTAAGTTTACTTAATTCAGAATTTACTGTGCAAGTGAGATGTTCAAAATTGTCGCTACTGTAAGATATTTGTGTCATCAGCAAACAATATACATTTAACCAGTTGAGAAACACTAAAACAGTCATTGATATACAAGTTAAACAATGTTGGGCCCAATACTGATCCTTGGGGAACACCACAAGCAATGTCAAGACATCTGGAAGAAAATTCTCCCATTTGAACATACTGCACTCTGTCGCTTAAATAACTCTTTACCCATTTCCGTGCTAACCCCCGTATTCCATATTGTTCTAATTTCCTAAGTAATTTTTCATGGTTAATAGTGTCAAAAGCTTTTTTAAGATCAATGAAAACTCCTACAGCATACTTTTTGTTATCTAGTGCTTTGGATATTTCCTCTGTAGCATCAATTATAGCCATTGAAGTAGATCTATTGGATCTAAAACCATATTGTCCTTCATTAATTAGATTGTTCTTTTCAATAAATTGTTTAAACCTACTGTCAAAAACCTTTTCAAGGATTTTAGAAAATTGGGGAAGAAGTGAAATAGGTCTATAGTTATTAAAATCATACTTATCTCCACTTTTATACAATGGTATGACCTTTGCAATTTTCATTTTGTTGGGAACACAGCCATTTTGAAGCGACAGGTTACAGATATGTGTTAAGGGTATAATAATATTGCTTATTACCTTTTTTATTAGCACCATATCAATTGAGTGACAGTCTGTAGAGAATTTACTTTTTAATTTATGAACAATATTAAGTATTTCATACTCACTAACTGCAGAAAGAAAAATTGTGGATTTATTTTTTTCAATATTTAGCTCTAATTCTCGATTAGGTATTTTCTCAGCTAAATCAGGACCGACATTAACAAAAAAATTATTACAGCTGTTGACTATCTCGTTCATATCGTCACTTTCACCGTTTGAACCAAAGTGATCCAGATAAGATTGTTTTTTAGATCCTTGCTTAATGATACTGTTTAATATTTCCCATGTTCTTTTCATATTAAATCTGTTTGTAACAAATTTGTGTAATATAATTTCTTTGCTGTTCTCAATGTTGCTGTTAACGTATTCTTGTACAGCTTGTATCTATCTTCAGCTTCTTTAGTTTTTAGATAAAGAAATTTTTTATAAAGATTATTTTTTTTCTTACATGCGTTTTGTAATCCTTTGGAAATCCAGGGGCATTTGCAATATTTTTTGAGTTTATTAATTATTCTGATGGGACAGTGCTTATTATACAGAGAAGTAATTATCTCTATAAAATTACTGTAAGCCCTGTCTGTTTCTGTCTCTTCACAGATAATACTCCAATCCTGGGACTTTAAGTCTTCATTTAATGCAATTATTGCTTTTTCAGTTCGTATTTGTTTATGATATACATTAGATGTTTCTTTACTTTTACAGACAGTATGATCTTATATATTAAAAACTGGTAAATGGTCAGTAATGTCACAAATGAGTAAGCCACCAACAGTATTGTTCAATAAATCATTGCAGAAGACATTATCAATTAAAGTTGCACTGTTTGAAGTAATTCTACTAGGCTTTGTAATTGATGGGAAAAAAGACATGCTATACATCCTATCAATAAAGTCACAAGTTGGTTTATGATTATTTGGATTTAAAAGGTTAATATTAAAATCCCCACATATGAATACAGGCTTATCTCTAACAGCAGAAAATAGTTTATCCATCCATTCATTGAAGTTATCTACAACTCGATTCAGGTGATCTATAAATACAGCTTACAATAATATTCTTTTGTTTTTCATTTTTTAGTTCAATACTTAAGCATTCCATTACATTGTCCAGTGCAATTGACATACTGTTTAATACAGAATATTTCATTGTTTTATGCACATACAGTGCTACCCCACCACCAGTTTTATTTCTTCTGTTAATGTAATTTAGTTCATAATCGTCTATTTCAAAATCAATTCCTTTATCTTCATTAAACCAAGTTTCAGATATTGCTATGATACTAAACTGATGGTTAAATGTTTGTAAATATTCTTGTATTTCATTATAATGAGAATACATACTTCTGCTGTTAAAGTGAATAATGGATAGCTTTCCCTTTGTGATCAGGTTTGTATTAAACTGTTCATTGGTATAATAGTCACAATTAACTTTAGTAGAAGAGAAAAAATTTTGTTCAGGATCAATGTCTGTCTCTATATCATGGTCATCGATGTATTCACAAGTTTCCAGATCCAGCTGTTGTAGCTGCGAGATTCTTGACAATAGTTCAATGTTAGTGTTATTTTGTTGTGACGTTTGTAGATCAGTAATCATGAAGGTAGAGTAGTGAGTCAGATTTTACCTCAATAGATTCCAATGCGTTGTGTCCATGATTTCACTGATACTTGTCTAATTCCTCCAGATGTCTCACTGTGAGGATCTTGGCCTCCTCTGGTGAGCCATTGAGCTTAATAAAGATTTTACAATTTGCCACCCATGTGTGTTGGATTTTTTGTTGTTTCTTGAGGTACCTTGCTTTTGTTGCTATTTCTGCGTTCTTCCTTGTCAGGTGCTCATTCAAATAAACATTCGTTCCCTTGAGCTTGCGTCCTTGCTTTAACAATGCCGTCTTGTTTTTCCTGTTGACAAATCGAAGAATGATAGCGGGCTTGTTGTTACCCTTCTTGGGAAGGAGGTGGCATCCTTCGATGTGATCCAGGTTCAGCTCGACTCCTTTGCTCTGGAGAAAGCTCCCCACCTGCTGCTCCACCGAGTGCGTCTCTGGCTCATCCCCACTGTCCCCGACCACCGCTCGTGCATATGAGCGTGGTTTAACCGGTAAACCGGTGATGATCAGGTCGTTTGCTCGAGAGTACTGCTCCAGCTCGTCCACTCTCCTCTCCAAATCCGCAATTTGCTTGTCTTTACCTTCTATTTGGAGGCGCAGCTGTTTAACCTCCTCTACTAGGGCCAGGAGCTTTTCCTGCTGTGTCCGGACAGCGGTAACTTCCTCCATCAGAAGATCAAGAGATTTCTTTAAGTCCTCGCTTCCTTCTGACGGGGTTCTCTTTGGTCGACCCATCCTGGCTGTAAAACAGCTGATCAGCTGTTTTTTGGCTGTGCCAAATGTTTGTTGCGCTGTCAGCTGACTTGTCACTTAGCGCACCGCCGCTGAACAAACTCACAAGCAGATCCAAAAAACTCGGATAAAAACAAACAAGCCGGAAAAAATATTTGATGTTTGCTGAGTCATAATCCAGACAAGGTAGAAGAAAAGAAATATATTTTCTCAGTCAAAGCTCATCCATGAAACATAATGCCACGTCCTTTACCAGCCACGTCAGCCTTTACCAGCCACGTCTTTCATTTATGAAATCATCTATTTCACTGATTTTGAACAGTTAATGTTCTAAATGTCTAAATGTTTATTTCTTTTATTTGTATTAATCATTTGTCGACTCGTGAACTCATTTTGGCTCAAAGTGCAGAACTGAAACCTCCACCTGAAAAGATTAAATTTGAGATCTGGAAAAATGAACTGATGCATTCTATGCTTTCCTCACCTGGTCGTGTAGGCCGATGAACTTAAAGGCCTCCATACTGAACTTAAACTGTTTGTCAGAAGAAAGGTGGACTTGAACAGTCGAGTCGATGAGACACCTGGTCAGAGTCAAACAGAATGTCAGGGATCATGAACAAAGGACAAAAACATTTTAATCTTGTTTTTTCTCCAGGGTTAGAGTTAACTCATGTAACCTAAACCAACAGGTTTAGTACAAACAACCAATCAAACTGGATTATATTGAATGTAATTGGACTGAATTGTGAACTGGACTGTACTTCTCCTGAATAACCTAAAGTGAATCAGATCACTACTCATTTGGTCGGACTGTCTCTAAGTGGTTCAGTTGGACTGAGTTGTTATTTCCTGGATTGTACTTTTCTTGAATGAGCTGGATTGAATTGGGTTATCACCTCATCAATTGGACTGTAATTAATGACTGAATTAACATAAATAGTATAAAGTGATTTGATCTGAATGTAATCTTAATTTTTGTGTTTTTTAGTGTTTATGTTGTTTATTAAACAAGTGGGGGCTCATCTGGGATCTTCTGATCCCAAAGCTGAAGGACGCATGTTCTTTAGGTTGCTGTCTTTTCACTTTAATCCTTTTGATTTCTGTTCTAGTCCACCGCTCCATTCCACCCACTTCTCTTTGTGCTTGTGGGTGTGTACGTGTGGGAGGTGACACTTTGGCTGGAGGGACGTAGATTCGACATGATGGATCATCTGCGGGTGAGTGGCCCCGTTTGTTGGTGCCTCCTTCAGGACGTTGGGAGATGTGTCCTACTACTGAGATGCATCACCCTGATGACACCGCCTCCTGGATGGGAATGTGCCCTGCTGTGGACTCTGCCTGGAGAGTCAGAAACGTGGAGGAGGATGGAGGTGCTGGCCAGTGGGTGCACCTTCCATCAGCCGTAATTGGTGGCCCATCTTTGAAAGGTGATACGATTACCTCATTGGACGTTTTGAGAACTGTTCTGGTCCGCTTCGCCGTTGGTTGTCCCTCGCTGCACACCATACCACCCTGGACTTTGGAATGAGTGGTTTGAATTTATTTGGGACAGTTTGTGTCGGAGTCATTCGAATGATGGGAGGAGAGAAAATTAAAGTTGAGGCCTTTAATTTTTTTTTAAGGGGGGAAGTGTTACGACCCTTGGCCTTAGTTTTGTAATTTTTAACCTTCTCTGTTTTCCCCCCTGTGTGTATAAGGGAGCAGAGCTGCAGCACCTGGCACTGCTCTCCTTGATTGCCCTCACATCAGCAGAACCAGCTGTCCCTGCTTGTAATCCGGCTTGCCGGGAATAAAGCCGGGAATAAACAATTTGGAATGAATTGGTTGGATTTAGATTAAAACCGGACTGAACTGAAGGGTTGTTTAATAAATGGCCCAAATACTCTTTTCTGTTTCCATGGTAACGATGCTGAAAGTGGAGGCAGGGTCACCACCAAGAGGAGAATCCTGAAATCATCTCCATACATCACATACCTTCACCATCATGTCAAACAGAAGCTACTCATGAATCCTCATCCTGAACCTCTGCTCACCCATTCTCGATGATGGAGTAGGTTGGATGGTAGTTGGGGTTGTCATAGGGTGCAGCTCTGCAGGACTCCACTAACATCTCGGTGTTGCTGATGGAAGAGCTGGAGTCCAGCTCCATGAAGATCCTCTCTCCGACATCGTACTCCAGTGGGTACGAGTTGGGATTGATCATGGTTCTGAACTGGCTGTCTGGATAGAACTCAAACTGGTAGGTGAAGGTGCCGAAGCCTTTCTCCCACACGGTGACGTTCTTTCTGTGTGCTGAGAAGCCCAGGGTAACGTTCCCTCGTTTGGGGTACTGACAGTAGAACCGAGCTTCCACCAAGTGCTTCCTGGTGATCAAGTTGTTCACGTTGTCGTCCATCGTGGTGATCTCATTCTTGAAGATGAGGTAGTCATCGTCTTCCTGTTGGGTAAACAGTCATGTATTTAAAAAAAGACTGATAGATGCTGTTTCCTAATTCAGGGGTAGCATCCTTGTAAGAATCTGTTCTATGTGGACAGGTTAAGTTGAGTCCTTCCTCAACCAACTGGATGTGAGCAGCTGTGAATTTGAATGGTCTAAATTTCATATTTATTCCCACCCTTATCATCGCTATTGGCTAAAAATGTAACACATAGCCAGTACAGCACAACGTCTGTTGTACTGCGCCTCTGGGGTATAAATGATAAATGGCCTGCACTTGTATAGTACCTTTCAGAGTCAGAGGACTCCAAAGTGCTTTACACTACAGTGTATCATTCATCCATTCACACACACATTCAAACACTGATGATGATGATGATGATGATGAGCTACAATGTAGTCACAACTACCTTGGGGAACACTGACAGAGGCAAGGCTGCCACACACAGGCACCACCTGTCCCCCGAACACCACCAGCAGGCAGGGAGGGTGAAGTGCCTTGCCCAAGGACACAACAGCAGAATTTCCTGCATGGAGCTGGGATCGATCCTGCAACCTTCCAACTACTTGACCACCCACTCTACCTCCTGAGCTGCTGCTGTATAAAAGTAGCTGAGTCTCAGGCGGCTATACCTCCAGCTGGCTTGACCACTCATGAGTCGATATTAAACGATACGGTTCAGAGCCGTTTGCCTCTTCCAAAAAACCTTCATCTCTTTCTTCTGGTGAAGGAGGTGGAGATAAATTCTCCAGACTAGGAAGCGTGCTGCTATTTCATCGTCAGAGTGGGGTGTGTGTTAATGTGTGTGTTTGTTAGCAACTTGTTTCTCTGATAGAGACTCTCCGAGCGAGTGAGGGGGCTGTTGGGGGGTGCTGTCAGTCACTGCCACAGCACTGCCCTCTCAGTCTGCCAAGCAACGCCTCTTTTTGGCGCATTTCTCAATCAGGAAGTGTGGATGGAGTAAGACTCTGGTAGAGGGGTGCCAGCAGCAACATTGACAGAGTCCTGAAATGGCTCATTGTGGAAGGTACTGAAAAAGTCAAGAACAGAGCTGCTGAGATCGCTTTATGTGTAAGTGATTATTTGCAATAAAACTTCATTAACATTTTAGAACATACAAATACCATAAAGTTTTTTTTTAAATGTCATAAAAGGCCCTTTTTAAGAAATCAACTCATGCCAACAAAAATGCCTAACAACACTACTTTAATCTATTAAAGCAGTTGAATATTAAATACTTACTTTTAACATTGTAATACTCTCATTCACCACCATTCAGGGGTGGACTGGCCATCTGGCATTGTCCCAATAGGCCGCTTATCCAATGTGGGCCAGTACCCCCCCTTCCCGCTCTTACGGCCAGCGGGACAGAAAAATGCCAGGGCCGAATTGTCGTCCCAGTCCACCCCTGCTGCCATTGATACAGTAACAAAAATCTCATGTTCAGCCAGCAACGAATCCTGGGATAGGTGGGCCAGTAGCAATGCCTCATACTCATTTTTGAAATGGGGGAAATAAGGATGTGCTTGCATGCTGCAATTTGAGGAGTCTGAATTTGGACAGCCTTGTTTCTTGACTGTGACATAATCAGATAAAATGTGGCCTTAGAAGGATGCAGTGCAGCCCCTGAGTTTGGACACAGCCAGTAAGTGGAATGTCTCAAAAGGTCTTCCCTTACCTCAATCTGGGTCCCACAGGCATTAAGGGGGATGACAGCGACTATGTGGGTCTGGTTGGAGAGCGTTCTGAGGCTGCAGATGGTGTTGGCAGGGTCACTGAGTCGAAGATTATCCTCTCTCAGTCCAAAGAAGGAAGATTTGTCAACCTCCACTTTCATTGAAGATTCGGTGCAGGTGACTTTGGCTTCAACTGGAACAAACATAGATACAAGATGGAGTATCACGATTAGTACCTTCAAAAGAAATCTGCCATATCCAGTCCTACATGTATACTGCCCTCTGGTGGAGGATCTACGGGTGGCAAGGGTTTATTTTATTTCATTATTACAGTTATATTTTTATGGGAATACCATTGGGCAATATTTAGCTAAGTTTTTAGAACTAGATCTTACATAATTTCATATTTCAGGCATTGAAGGATTTAAAAATGAGGTAAAAATTAAGATATTGTTGAATAGTGTCTGAGTTGTTCTCCTTAAAAAAATAAAATCAACAAATGAACTAACTCACTTTGCTCTTTCCTGATGTCCACTATAACACACCTCATCTCAGACTGATAGATGCTGGACCTGAAAAAACATCAGAACACATGGATTTATACATGCTAGTCAAAAAAAACATGTTTTCTTTTTAAATAAAAATAAGTCTTTAATTTTGAACAGTAATAAGTATAACTTGCTACTGTCATTCGTTATTTTGTTTTTAAATTAATAATAAATTAAAGCTCATAATTTAAGAAGAGTCAGAGGAACTGTAAGAGCAGAGTAGGAGAAAAATAAATCCTGGATTCTGTGAGGAACTGCTCCTAACCCTGAATGAGGCGAGCCTCACCCTGACGTTGCCTCCACAGCGAAGCAGATGGGATAATGATCTCCCAGGTCATCTGGGACTGGCGTCCACTTGACGGCAAACTCATCACCAGTGGTTCTGTGCTTGGTGATGTTGGTCGGCCCACTCATGATGATGTTTTGGATTCTGTGTGGAAAACAAAGTAGAGATTTTTCTACTGATGCTGTCACCAACCTTCCAAGCATCTTTACACTCGATCCATTTAACTTACGATGAATATGTGGCCGTAGCTTTGACTCTGATCTCCAGCTCCTTGTTGACCTCTGCCTGGATGTGTTGTCCATCCTCAGGAGTTGGAGACACAAACGTAGGCAAGTAGAGTCCCTCCTGGCACGAGGAAACAGGTGGGTCCACTGGAGAGAAACATGAAACAAACATTCAAGATTCAAACTTTACCCTTAGAGTAAAAACATCAACATTCGGTCAGGGTTTGACTCTCACCTGAGACCTGAGCGTCACTAAACATTAGGTGTCATCAGTACTGTGGTATTGGGAGGACTTTAATGTATGCACAAATTCAGTACTGGACTGATACTGGATTCTGGTACTGGTTTTAAGGCATACCTGTTTTGTAGATTATGTCTAGTTGCATAAAAACTTTTGATTTGCATCCTACCGATCTCTATCTAATTATAATTGTTTGGCAGTTTAGTGCTTCAGGTATGGTTATCTGGTTGTATCTCTTGGGTACAGTTTTCTCATTGTGCCCTTCTGGAGCCCTGACAGTTGGCTCATTTCTCTCTGTGCTGCCTTGATTTTGGCCTCCAACCTTCTTTTCCATGGTGGGTATTGTTTCTCATGGTTGCTCATGCTCTTAAAGCCAAGCATCTCCAGGATCACTGCTGCTGAAGTAAATATCAGCTCATTGGTTACAGTGATGGTGGTTGTAGGAATCGTTCTCAATGCTGCATTCACATCCTCAAGGATCTCTGATGGTACTTCACTTAGCCGTTGTACGTAGTTGGCGTCGGGTTATTGGGGCACTCGGGGCAGTGACCCCCAAACTGGAGGAGTGGCTAAAGCAGATCCCAGGAAAAACATCAGACATTTCAGTTCAGAAAAGTGCAGATCTAGGAACAGCTGAGATACTGAAGAACCCTCAAGCTCCCAGGCCTCTGGTAGAGGACCCGAGCTTGGAAGGATGAGACCACCCGCGGAGGGTGAGATGGGATTATTTCTGTATGTGCGTGCGTGCGTGTGTGTGTGTGTTGGAGAAGATTACCTTGGTTGATTTTCTTCATGTCAACCTTTTTCTGATAAATCATTTACTTATTTATTTTTGATGTTGATTCACAAAGTTAATATCTGTTTCAGTATGTAGACATATTAATTGTTGTAATGTTTCTAGCTGTAAATAGTTTTTTGACGTGTTTGTGTGATGGTGGGGCATTCATATTGTCTCTGGTTCCAAAATACAGATATGGCTGCTTCTGTCTTCATTTATTTGTGCTTTTATCATGTTTATCTACAGACCTTAGCTAGCAAAGTCAGGGCTTGAGACTCTATTTCATCCTTTAGTTTTTGTTTGATGCTCTGCTCCACTATGTTTGGAATCCTCTGCTTCATTAATGTGGTGAAGTGGGATTATAGTAGTATGTTTCTATTACTGCCCAATTATGAAATATCACCAGAAAAGCAATTAAACCTACCCAGAAAAGAAAACTGCAGTGGTAGTTTACTGAAGGGATCAGCACTTCTGTGTGATGTTGTAGGAGGTACAGTTGTAGTTGTGGTGGTCCACCACCATGGTGTTGCTGTAGTAGTTATAGGTGTAGGTGTAGTTGGTGTAGTTGTGGTGGTCCACCACCATGGTGTTGCTGTAGTAGTTGTAGGTGTGGTTGTAGTTGGTGTTGTGGTAGTCCACCACCACCATGGTGTTGCTGTAGTAGTTGTAGGTGTGGTTATAGTTGTTGCTGTAGTAGTTGTAGGTGTAGTTGTAATTGGTGTAATTGTGGTGGTCCACCACCACCACCATGGTGTTGTTGTAGGAGTTGTTGTAGTTGTTAATGTAGTAGTTGTAGGTGTAGTTGGTGCATTTGTCGTGATCCACCACCACCACCACGGTGTTGTTGCTGCTGTTGTAGTTGGTGTAGTTGTGGTGGTCCACCACCACCACGGAGTTGTTGTTGCTGTTGTAGTTGTTAATGTAGTAGTTGTAGGTGTAGTGGTAGTTGGTGTAGTTGTGGTGGTCCACCACCACCACGGTGTTGTTGTTGCTGTTGTAGTTGTTAATGTAGTAGTTGTAGGTGTAGTTGGTGTAGTTGTCGTGGTCCACCACCACCACAGTGTTGTTGTTGCTGTTGTAGTTGTTAATGTAGTAGGTGTAGGTGTAGTTGGTGGAGTTGTGGTGGTCCACCACCATAACCATGGTGTTGTTGTAGGTGTTGTAGTTGTTGCTGTAGTAGTTGTAGTTGTCAAATTTGTTGGTTGGGGACCAAACCACCACCACCATTGTGGTGCTGTAGTAGTCGTAGTTGTTGGTGTTGATGTACTGGTTATTTGCCATGGCCACCATGACGTTGTACGTACAGGTGCACCTGTAGTTGTGTTTGAGGTGATGGGAGGGGTCATGCTTATTTCTCTTTTTCGTCTTACAAGTAATGGATACTTCTGGATTATTGAACCATCTGAGTAAAACAGGTTGACTGGATTTTGTGAGAAGTCTTCTACCACCATCTCAAACCCAAAAACTCCGTAGTGGCTGGGGGCGTATTGGTAGTGCAATGTGCAAGTATCCTGATGAGGTAATCAATAGTCATAAATAATAAGAAAAAGAAAAACAAAAGAATATTAATGTGTGTAACATTAGTAGAAAAAATGTTTCCACTAACCTCATCGAGTTGGAAGCCGCTGATTGACTGGCAGTTGTCACATTCTATGTTTGGGATATTCCCGTACCGGCATCGGACTCTGTCACCATCAGCATCAAAGGATGGCAGCTTGTATGTCCTTGGGCAGTTCTGAGGAACTCTTAATAAGATACCAAGACACGTTAGAAACATTCATTTATGAAGAAACCATAGAGAAAAATGAATCCCCCAACTCCAGTAGGGTAAAATATGTTAAGAACCAGGTTACTGGGACTGGACTAGTGGGATTTATGTTAATTTGTGGGATAAATGTTAATAAGGTTTATTCCACGTGGAGGTTTTGGAAAAGCAAGTTTCATACTAAAGTTCAGACAGTTTAACGAAAACACGTCAGTTACCTTATGAAAGGAAGAACAGCAATATCTGGTGATCTGTTTGGTTGTTCTGTGTCAGATCTTCTTCCCAAATCCACGTAAGTATTAAGCCTCCAGTTAACAACACTGTTACGTGTTGACACCCAGCAACAGTTTGCTGACCTAATATGTAAAAAGAACAAGGCAACTTTTGTATTCATTTAAAGTTTAACATCAAAACACTTTAATGATGCTCTATGATTTTATTTACCAAATAAATGACACCTGCTCACCTCAGCTGAATTGGTTTGTCACCGGGAAATGTCCATGTCTCAACATTTTCTGTTTCACACCACTGTCTGTTGTATATTGGTGCATTGGTGCTGCTGTCAATTTGATTTCTTGATCTAGTGATTGAGGAGCCACAGTTGCCATCGTAACAGTACCAGTAGTGGTAGTAATTACAACCATCATAAGTGTCCCTGGCTCGGACGTCCACCTGTCACAACAACAGAGTTTTCTTTTAATTAAACATGTCAACATGCAGCAGTAAGATAATAAATCATCCTTGTTTTATTATTACTCCAGGAAGTCAGCCTTTTAAGAGAATAAACAACAACAAAATTGGAAAAACGAAAACCTCAGCCAATGTGGCCATGTGGGGTTAGAGAGAGACCAGAGAGTAAGATCACCTAGATGGATTACTGTTGTGTGTATTCCAGAACAATTTCCCACTAAACTGAATGTTTTTTCCAAAAACCATGTTCAGGTTTTGTAAAAAAATTAAACCTATAAAGACTCACAGTTGAAACACCATTTTAAATATTTTTCCCAGGTGCTGTTTGAGTGTTCCTAAATAAAAGTTCCACAAAGCTGTCATTCTTGTTTTTTAATTTCTTGAGGAAGTTGGCCTCTTAACAGATTCGATTCCGTCAGTCTCTTGCCAGACTTTCTCCAGTCCCTGTTCAGCTATTTTTAGTCAGTTTGAGCCGCTTACATTGGACCACCTTTGGGACGTGGTGAACTCTTTGAAACCTGCTGGTTCGCCCTTGGATGTGATCCCCTCTAGGCTTTTAAAAGAAATTTTTTCGTCAGTTGGTCCTTGGGTTCTTGCCATTATTAATCAGAGCATTGTCTCTGGGGTAGTACCAGGGAACTGGAAACATGCTGTGGTGCAGCCTTTACTGAAGGAGCCTGGACTCGACACTTCTGCCTTGTCCAGTTATCGACCTGTCTCCAGACGTCCTTGTATTTCTTAATTACTGGAGAATTTAATTTACTCTCAGTTGTCTGAGTATTTGATAGGAAATGACATTTTGGAAAAATTCCAGTCTGGTTTCAAGCCAGCCCACAGTACAGAATCAGCAATGCTCCGGGTTTTCAATGACATTCTATTGGCAACAGATTCCGGAGACTTTGTTATTTTGGTACTGTTGGACTTATCGGCGGCATTCGATACTGTTGATCATTCTCTCCTGATTTCTAGGCTGGAAAATTCTGTGGGTGTTCGTGGAGTGGCGCTGGATTGGTTTGTGTCGTACATGGCTGACAGAACCTTCAGTGTCTCATTAGGAGATTTCACTTCCTCTAATGCAGGGGTCGGGAACATGTGGCTCTGGAGCCGCATGCGGCTCTTTTAGCGACCCCTAGTGGCTCCCTGGAGCTTCTTCACAAATGTATGTAAATGGATGGGGGATATATTTTTTGTTTTATTATCGTTTCTGTAGGAGGACAAACATTCTTAATGTTTTCCAATGCTGTAAAAATGTGCATAATAAATATCAAATTTTAACACTTTTGTCAACGAAAATTTGCGTCATAGCCTACGACACACGTTTCACCAGGCGCCCATAGATATATGGCGGCGCCGTGCCAGGATGGATGTAAACAAACCAGCGGGTGTGTCAGGGCCGTGGATCCCAAAGGGAAAACGAGAAAGATAGCTGATGAGAACAGACGATTCAAGGAAGAATGGACCAAATTATTTGCTTTCATTGTCGATGCAGAAGGATTACCTGGTAAAACTTCAACTTTTCACCGCTGTCGCTCGGACAAGGACCGAGTGGAGGTTTCACTGACTGACCAATGAAGGGACAGGATGCTTCTCAGTACATCTCCGGGTAAACATGGAGGAAAAGTTAATACTTGCCGTTTACAAGACTTCACTCAACTCTAGCAAAACCTTGTGAGACTTCATATCTACCGCTTTTTCAACTCTGAACTGCTTTAATAACCCAAAATTCCCTCCAATCTGACGGCCAATCAGAACAACGGAAGACTCGCTATTCACCCTGGAACAGAGGCTGGCTTTTGCCGCTGCCGCATGTCGCCCCCCGTGTGTCTGGTTATAAAAGTAGATGTAAGAAGTGGATTACATCTCCAAACTCCACTACTGCTGCATGTTTTGTTGCAACCTGAGAGATAAAAGCAGGGAAAACTGTTCGCGGATGGTGATTACATGAAGGATTCATTCATCAAAATATCAGAGCACCTATTTCAGACTTCAAAAACAAAACCGAGATAATCCAGAAAATTAAAGACATTCCTCTCTCCACAAAGACAAGGACCATTAAAAGGCGACGTCACCAATCAGCAAATCAAAGACATTAATTCAGCTCCAGCGTGATGAGTCGTGTGATGTGATCGATATCAAACAGACAGCGCTGTTATGCAGGTATGTGAGCTGTGATGGCCGCAAGAAGAAATGATCAAATTAATCCCACTGATTAATATTGTAATGGAAGTTAAACTTAAAGCACCAAATATGGTACAGCAGAGTCACGTGGTGTGTCATTCTCTCCAGGACGCGCTGCAGGAAATAAACATTTAATCATGAATGCTCATTATGTATTTGTAGCCTACTTAGTCATTTTGATAGTAGGCTAATATACACTTACAACCTGTGTTGCCTTCATATAAGGCTTATATAAGTCTTTTCATTTTTTGCGGCTCCAGACAGATTTGTTTTTTATTTTTTTGGTCCAATATGGCTCTTTGAACATTTTGGGTTGCCGACCCCTGCTCTAATGCCTCATTCTTTTGTGGGGTTCCCCAGGGTTCTGTGTTGGGCCCACTGTTGTTTTCTTTGTATCTGTTACCTCTAGGTTCAATTTTTAAGAAATATGGGTGTCATTTCCACTGCTATGCAGATGATACTCAGGTTTACGTCCCTTTTAAGAGTGGCCACAATCACTCTTTGCAGTCTCTCGCAGAGTGTCTCATAGAGGTTAGGCAATGGATGTTTTCTAACTTTCTTCTTTTTAATGATAAAAAGACAGAGGTTGTGGTCTTTGGTCCAAGTGCTTTGTCTAGGGTTTGGTGCGGTTGACCTTGGTCAGCTTGCCCCATTCTTGAGACAGAACGTGACCTCCCTGGGTGTCGTACTGGATGGGGATCTTGTCTTGAACAGGCAGATCAGTGTGGTGACTAAATCTAGTTTTTATCAACTAAGAAGGATCACCAAGGTAAAAAACTTGCTGTCAAAAAAGGATTTTGAAACGGTAATTCATGCTTTTATTACATCAAGGCTTGATTATTGTAATTCCTTCAGGGTTTCCCCCAGAAAACTCGCAAAGCCCGGTGGTAGACAAGCCCACGGGCGACCCACAGTGTTTTTGTAAAAAAAAAGTTGTCAGGATGTTTAAAAGTATGACTAGTATGTGGTGTTATAAACCATTTATTAACAATATTTATTTGTCTTACAAAAAGGCACAATCTTGAAATATGGCTTTACCAGACACAAAAAAATACAATTCAGATAATGGAAAATACACCTGACCTCTCACCCTGTTCACTTATCCATCGTAAGATGTTGCTATTGTGCTGTTGTATCACCAGATGCTGTTAAAGTCAGACTTGCAGGTTAAAGACCCCTATTCATTTTAAAGGTGTGCTTCACTGAACAAACATTTTTTTATGATTATTTCTGATTATAATTGATCACTCTGAGTTTTTCATGCAGGCTGAACATGAAAACAGTCTCCTACACCTATCTCCTGCATTAACAAGGGCTACAGCTATTTAATATTTTAGTATTCTAATATTCTATCTAATCCTCTGTCAATCAAATATTCTATTTGACGACCTTTCAAAAGGTAGTAAAGCTACGTGTCTGGGTGTGATTCATTCTGATCTTCGTGATCGAGGGATCATCTGGGAGTAACGCCGACACCGATTGCGTTGAACCAACTCTGCTAACATATACAAATAAAGTTGCCTTGCCTATCAGAATAAACAAAAATAAAACTAGAAAAACACAAATTATGTTACAGAACAAGCTAATCAAGTGCATCATCTGATGTGGCCGTGTGTGGTTGGAGAAAGGCAAAGGGAGAGTTTGGTTGCAGAATAATGCTGAAATAAACTTTTTTCTGCTTTATTTATTTAGATGTTTTATGTTGTTTAGCTTCAGTCCTTTAGATTTGTCCCATAAACTCCATGGTTCTAACCCAGAGGGGTGACTATAGCTCTACTCTGCAGACTCCACTCCAATGATGTCACACCTACACACTCAGCTCTGTGACTACCTCTGGGGTTTTAACTCAATTATTTTTGGCTTCACAGCAAAGCAGGAAGAAGGTTCCGTAGGACAGATTTGTTTGGTGAAAAGGAGCTACAGTTATCAACATCTTCTTAGTCAAGAGATAAACTGTAAAACATTTTCTAGTTCTTTTAAAGCTAACAACACGTGGTGAAAATATCAGTTTGGCTGGCAAAATCCTCATTTACTTAGGTAAAACAAAAATGTTACATTAGATTATATAATTATATTGATTATAAAACCTTTGTTATTTATTTTTTTTACTTTTAGAAAATCTCAAACAAAGTTGAATATTAAAGACAAAAGAAACGTCACAAAACCAAGCAGGGATTTCAATGAAAGATGATTTGGGATTTTTTTTGGCCCTCAAGATACTGATCAACAGGCAAGTGAAATAGAAAATGAAGTTAATAAAACAACAGCTATTACATTGAAGAAGTTTAATATTGAATAAGTAATTTAAATTAAATATCAAATTTTTTTTATTAAACATGTTTCTTTTAAGAACTAAATCCAGTATGCTGGTGAAGGTTCTCAGTCATCCAGGTCATGGTAATCCAAGGGGTTCAAATGAAGGCAACTGGACTTCTCAGTGTCTCAGTGAGATCACTGGAATAAGTAAGTCAAATAAAATACATTTGTTTCTTAAAATTGCAGCAGAATCTGTTATTTCTACCAAAAATCCTTCTAAGTTGTTATGAAAAACAAAAATATTTACAAAAAAATCATGTATAATAGCGAAAACTTTCATCTGTAGAAATATTCCTTTTTGCAAAATAACTTAGTCTGTTACCAAATTAATCTAAAGTTGGTGAATTCAATCAAAGAAAATACTTTTTTTTTTTTAATTCTCACAACTTGCCACAAAAGAATTCAGACTTCCTCTGGCACAAAGCTGAAATTTTCTTCCAAAAATTAATTTTAAGGGGAATACAAGACTGCCTAGAGTATCAGAGTATCAGAAAACAGGTCTAAGTTTGTAAACTAAATAATGTGACTCAAAGTCTCACCTTAAAGGATCCATCAGGGTTTCTTCCCTTGTAGGTGAAGGTCATGCTTCCTCCGTAGTGAGGAGACGCTGTCATCAGTGAGGTCAGAAGGAGCAGCTGGAGCAGCAGCAGCACTGTGGAGGCCATGATGATGCTTCTGACTCAACTCTATCTCCAGCTCACATCCACCTGCAGCATCTTATAAACACCTGTTGAACAGGTGGGGACTCCTGTGCTCAGTTTAATGGAATGTATGCCATGTTTCAGAACAATAAGGCAGCAGTGGAACTGGTTTCTGAAAAAAAAAAGGGATTACAAGGATTTTTATCGTAAATGGTGCTTGTGTTTTACCGTAAGCAAAAAATGAAGACAATGGTGAAAATAAAACCAAAAGTTAAAAATATTTTTTACTGACGGCTCTGGTTTTCAACTCAGATTTCTTTGTTCCCATTTCCTCCATTCTAGTGTTGAAACTAAATACTAAATGGAAATGTTTTCTGATCGTAGTTTTCTGGTTTAAGGTTAATGAAAGCAAATCAGTTCAAATACAGAAAAAAAATCTAGATTTTAGTGTAAACTTTGGTGTGTTGCTTTGATGCAGAGATGGTATACAGAACAACACACCTTATTTTTTTAGCTCCAGCACAGAACAACAGCATTGGTCTAACTTCTTTCTTTTTTTGCATCAATGTGTCCTTTTAAGCCTGCTATTAATTTATTGATTAATTATGTTATTTGTTCAACATGAGAAATAACGGAGCAGAGGTCAAGCCACTAACTGCAAATATTAAAAAGAAAAACTTCAAACAACATCTCTTATTATGAGTCTGCAAAACACTTGAATAAAAAGATCAAAACACTCTTGACTAGTTCAAGTCAACAAAGGCAATGCCTTGATCTGCAGGTTTAAAGCATGATTAACACACATGATAAATGTACTTTCACTTTTATAAGTACAGGTGAGCTGTCTGAACACACAATCACACTCAAACATGACTGGTAAAACAACACAAATAGGAAAATTATACCAAAAAGCACAAACCATTTTATTTTTAAAGCAACTCTGAAAACTACAGCAGGGTCTACCAAAAGGCTGAACATCACAACTGGACCATGAGGAGATGAGGATGAATCTTCAGACACTTAAACGTGTCTGAAGATTTTGTTCTGTCCCAGTCCATTATGTGACAGAACAAGGATCATAAACACCGAACAACAAAAATACAAAAGTTGGATTATGGAAGCGATAGAAATAAGGAGACATGGACACACAACCATGAACAGAGATGATGGGGTCTACACATTGGATCACGCATGGGACTATGTCATCGGCAAGGAGAGCGTGGGCAGCAGAGGACGATGTTGCCCCCATGGACAAATGGAAAAGGAAGTGGCTAACCTCTGAGGATGATAGCAGTATAGCGGTCGAAACGTCAGCAAAGAAGGTAAAAAACAGCTCTTTCTCTGTGTTAAAAAAGAACCATGATAGAAGTGATGTTAGAGCTAAAAGGCACAATAGATTTTTTTTTACTTCTTTTTTATTTGGCCTCGTTTCATTGGAATTTCATGTT
Source organism: Aphyosemion australe (assembly GCA_006937985.1). Classification (NCBI taxonomy): domain Eukaryota; kingdom Metazoa; phylum Chordata; class Actinopteri; order Cyprinodontiformes; family Nothobranchiidae; genus Aphyosemion; species Aphyosemion australe. The sequence continues at coordinate 773,058 of SSNS01000111.1, forward strand.
ATGATACATAAATGGCACGTAAATGATAAATGACATACACTTGTATAGTGCCTTTCAGAGTCAGAGGACTCCAAAGCGCTTTACACTACAGTGACATCCATTCACAAACACATTCACACACTGGTGATGATGAGCTACAGTGTAGCCACAGCTGCCATGGGGCGCACTGACAGAGGCAAGGCCTGCCACACACGGGTGCCACCAGTCCCTCCAACCACCACCAGCAGGTAAGGTAGGTCAAGTGTCTTACCCAATGACACAAATGAAGATTTCTCTGCCTGGAGCCAGGATCCTACAACCCTCTGATTGTCAGACACCCCGATCTACCTCCTGAGCTACTGCTGCCATAAAACTTGATGACCCAAGGGAGTGATTCTCATGGTGTTCAGTGGTGCGTTGTGGTGGAAATATTGTTACTAAATGTTCTTCTGTGGTTAATCTGCACATCATGGAGAGGATGAGAGTTGATATCTGATACTGTTATTAATTTTAGCAGCATCTTTTTTTCAGACTCCATCATCAGAGTCCAGCTGCACCATCTGACCTTTTTTATTCTTTTCATTTTTATTCACATTTTTTATCAAAATTTTTCTATTTTTTGTTATGACATTTTTAAAGGTGTCCTAGAATGCAATTAATCAACAATCTAAAACAGAGCTTTGAGCCTCCAAAAAGCATAAGAAAAATTTTTTTGGCTTTCATCTGTCCCAGGAGCCCTGATACAGGCCATTCTAAACCCCCTTACTCAGGCCTTCCATGAAATGAGCTGTTGACCCCTCCCACTCGGCCAGGACATGCTGATTGGTCGGTTTCCCCAGAAGGCCTCTGACACATGCAGGTTTGAGGAGGCGTGGCTCCCCCTTATGACGTGTTAAGGAAGGCTTTCTCAGAACAGGAGGTTTTCTCTCGCCTTTTATGACTTTCTAATTTACATAAAAAGTAGGTCAAACACAGCTTTGACTTTTTGGCATGCTACTGCTGACCACCCAAGCTGTCTTTATTCAACAACAAGGAAAATATTGGTTTACATTCTAGGTCTTTTTTTTTGCTCTTGTGAAGCGGCTATCCTTACCTTGAGATGCTCTATATAAAAAATAATTTCTTCTTCTTCTTCTTCTTCTTCTTCTTCTTCTTCTTCTTCTTCTTCTTCTTCTTCTTCTTCTTCTTCTTCTTCCACTACATTATTAGTCTAGTAGTAAATCAGTTTATTAAGTCTGTTGGTGTCCACCACCTTAGGCTGCTGACCTAGAGAAAAATTACTGGTCACCAAACACTCATAAAACATCCTGAGCATCATCTGACAGTCACTGAAGGGTAATTTAGAGACGATTACCACTTTTCTGAGGTGCAACAGTGTTCTTAGCCCTACCGTCTCCAAACAGGTGCTTTTTAAAACTACTGTTTATACTAATAAAAGCCATAAGATCAAATGTGGCAAACTGACTTAAAAACTTTAAAGACACAATTATTGACATTATTTTTTGTGTCGTATTCGGGATGTTTTGAACATACCAGAAAATCTTACATATGTTCTTTTGTTTCTGACTAGGAAATAAAAACTCAACTTCACTAAAATCAAAATGTTTTATGCCGTAGACAAGGGTAGAGGTTGGGTATAATCTTTTGTCTTCATGCCATATTATTAAAACATCTAAAACACCAGATCATTATTGTGGTTTCATGTAATCTAATTTAACACCATTTACGTAAGCGGCAGCATGCCTGATTTCAAGTGAACAGTAATTAAAAGGTTTCCACAGAACACAATAACCTGTTGCTGCTTATTACTGGTGACAACATATCTAAAATTTGAAACAGCTACAGCTGTGAGGATTAGGGAGCATTGTTTCAATGACTCAAGCTTCTTAGGCCTTGTCCACATGGAGCCGGGTTGTTTTAAAAATGAATATCCGCCCTCCCAAAAAATAGCATCTACATCACCTCGTTTTTAGACAAAACTCCATCCACACGTAACCGCATAAGTGCATTGTTAAGCACATTCATAGGCATGCCAGACCTGTAGGTGGCAGTAGTTCCCCCAAATCCTATCCATTTTTCGTCTTCCTGCTTAACTTCAACAAAACATGAATCATGGTGCCTAGCTTGCTCCGGTGGCCTAGTGTTAGAGTGTCCTCCCCGGGACTGGGAGATCGGGGTTCGAATCCCGGTCGGGTCATACCAAAGACTTTGAAAAAATTGGACCCAATACCTCCTTGCGTAACACTCAGCACTAAGGGGTTGGATTGGGGGGTTAAACCACCAAATAGTTCCCGAGCGCAGCCACAGCTGCAGCTCACCGCTCCCCACCATGGGGATGGGTCAAATGCGGAGATGTAATTTCACCAGTGTGTGATGATGACTTGGGACTTTGACTTTAATACAAACTAAGAACTAAGGACTCATCTTTCCAAACAACACAACATACACATCTGTAGAAACAGAGTATTCTCCTTTAACCTTCCTAGTTCATTGACTAGCCAGGGGCCGGGTCCCAGGTCAGAGATACTGGTGTCCAAAGGCTCCTCCCCAGTGGCTCAGAGGAGCAGGGGGATGAAAAGGGAGAAATCTGAAACCACTGCTTAGCAGGGACATCTTTCCTTGGGCTGATGACCTGAACAAGATTTTAGAGGAGTAAATAAGGCAGATTCTGTCACCTCAGCCTGTCTCGAGCATTTCTATCCAGGTTTCTGTTCTGTTAAAATGTCTCAGGTGCCTTGGAGAATTAAAAACAGCCTGGACACCTCTCCATGGGCTTTGGGATTGGGAGGAGCAGCCTGAAACCCCATAGACCCAGGGAGAGAAAAGTGAAAGACTCTGTAACTTCATAAGGGTTTAAAATAGACTATTGGACCATTGCATAGCATGCTAATGCTAACAGCTGATTATAAAGTGGTCTTCTGACTGGTTATTAAATGCTGATCATTTTCTAGACGTCTGAGCTGTAAAGTATCTCGTCTCCTGGTCAGACTAAACATCAAAGATGTTACAAATCACAAAGTAAAACACATTTAAAATGTTTTACTGAGGTGTGGCTTGAACGCATCATGCATGTGCAGTACGACAACTCGTCCAAACCATCATCCATCATCACCAGCTGACAGAACCACATAGACCTGGATTACTTTGAGAAACTTTCAGGTTCTAGAACATAGAGTTCCCTTCACGGGCCTTACTGATCAGAACAGAAATTAGAGGTTGATCCAGTCTTGGTCAGAGTATCTTTTCAGGTCCCTCAGGGACATACCTTCAAGCATCTGGTAGAACAAGAGAACTTCCACAACCTTTCTAAAAGTTGGCACCAGTTAAAAAATCTAATGACAAAATCACGAGAGCTTATTGGTAACTGTTCAGTTTTCAGGTTTAACAAACACAAGTGAAAGAACATGAACGCATTCTTCTCATGGCTGGCTTTTGTTTAGTTGACTGTGTCAGGCATCACTAACCAATCAGCAAGCAGGACGTAAATCACTCAACCATCGTGGCATGTTTGCCTTTAATGTGGTGAGTTTGGATTAAACTCTGGTTGTTCTCCAAAATAAACAAATGAACAGTGAATGAGCATGAATGACTCACCTGATCCATGCTTGTTTATTTTGAACCATTTCCAGTGAATTCCCATAACATCATTTGTCTCAGCTCGACGGTAAAGTCTCGGTTGTCCGCTGTTAGTCATTTGAGCAGTCACTCATGCAACTCTGGAATGTTCCGGCTGCTTTCAGATTCATCTGCCAGTAATTCAGACTTTTATCATCAGCTGGCATCTTTCATCCTTGTTGTTCTTCACACGGATGAGTCCAGAACAGGACCAGGACCAGTTCAGTCAGAACCATCATCAAACGCTTTTTGTTATCGGAACTACAGACCTAACAGCAACACCATCTGTATTTATGAAACACTGTTTTCCAACAGCAGAGAATGTCTAAAGGGAAAACACAAACACATTAAAATGATGGAACTGTTAAAACATTAAACATACAGAAGAGGTAATAACCAAAAGTAAAAATAATATTTAGTTCTGTAATGATGGAGTTTGTCTCACACTTGATGGTAAAGCATTCCAGCGAGAAGGGGCTAAAGAGCAAATTGCAAGTTAGAGACTCCCATGAACCAATGTTTAGAGAAACATAATAGAAACTCATTCTAAATAAAAATGTACACATACATAAATTTTAGAGTAATTTTTGTGAGAAAAATGTTTTTTTCTGCCAAACCAAGTGACGTCAGCAGAGGGAGTCCTGTTAGCTTAATCCAGAGCAAAATATGGATTCTAATGCAGCTCTGACACAGAGGAAACTTTAAAAGTTTATAATTATACTTATGATGGACAAAAACCATAAAGTTATGAGCCTGCTGCACGCCTCAGAGCAGAGACGAGCTAGAGGGAGAAACGATCGGCTAAAGGAGAGAGATTGAGCTGTGATGTGAGGAGAAGCAGCGGGGGAGCAGCAGGTGTCTTGGTGATTTAACGATGTTAGCTTAAACTCGTGCGCTAACATCACAATATTGTACAGATTACTATCATGTAGCAGACAATAAAAATAGTATTGTTCAGTTAATATAACATTAATACTTGACAATAATAAACTAAATGAGCGTCTCGCAGCTGCCTCATACTTGTTATCCGTTCACGTAACGTAGTTTAGCACTTTAGAGACATGCCTGTCATCCGGTTCTGGAGCTCATGCGGGCTGCTGTGAGCTGGTTCTGACCCAGAAACTAGCTCGATTGGCCCAGTGGGTGGTATTTTTTTAACAGCCGCGCATCCTCTTCTGGAGGTCGGGACAGGCGGGTCTGATCTGGTTCGGACCCTGAAACCAACTTGACTGGCCCACTGAGCCATGCATCTTCTTCTGGAGGTCAGGATGGCGGTTCTGACTTGGTTCCAACGTAGATCGGGGCTCCAGAAGCTGCAGCTAAAATTTTAAAAGCCCACCATGGGTCTCTGGAAACCAGCGCGGACCTCCATGAGTTGGTACCGATGCCGATCAGAGCTCCAGAAGCTGCAGTTAAATTTTAAAACCCTGCAACGAGTCTCTGGAGATCAGCGCGAGCCTGAGTTGGTACCACGCTGATGTGGCCAGAAGCTTGCCACATCAGCGCTTATTTTTAAAAGCCTCTCATCCAAGGAACTCCATCACATTGCTGGGACTGTAATCCTCCGGTCTGAAGTGCGCACCACAATGACGGGGTGTTATGGATGGACGCCTCCGCTGTTCATCCAACAGAGGGGGTTGAAGGACACCAGCAGCACCTCAGGCAGCGCCCATCACCCCGCTCCTCTCTGAAGGATCTCCAGCTGAACCTAATTGACCTTTCGCCGAGCCCCGCCCCCCTTAGTTACTGTTACCAAGTCCGACAATAAGTGGATCAAATACTGCAGCTCCGCAGATTTCCGTGATGGAAAGAAGTAGACAGATGCGTGTCAGCGACATTTTTTGGAGCAATTCGTCCTCAATATCATCCAGATCGAGGCAAAAGGGTTACAGTATGTAGTGGAGGGATATATTAGTGTCGGCTCTGCTGAGCGAAGCATAGCAGGAAACAAGGAGTTTGGAGTTTGGGAGAAGGTCCGACGTTTGGGGACGCGTGGATCCAAGGAGTGGAGGCGGCGATGCGGTGTCCCTGTGAGCTGTCAGGCAGCTCTAACGGAGAAAAGCTCCCGGTGCTCTGCATCGCTATCATCTCAGCTGAGTCTGTTTATAAAATGTAACTTTTTATGCCCGTGTTTACTTTCATTTTTAGTTCCCGGCCGGAGCTCAGCATTAATTCATCACGTGATCATGACACCACCCGTTGTTGCGCCAAGGCTTAATGTGCGTTTATAAGACACACGGTTGAGGTAATATTACGCTGATTTGCCAGCACGGTGTGTCTTATCTAAAAGGGTCTTGGATAGTCTGGGAGGCGGACCTCCGCCCAGCCGCGGGCGGGGGGAGCACTCGCTTGGCTGTTGCTGGTTGAGCTTGATGAGGAGGTTCTGAAGGGGAAACGAAGGAGACACGACTACTATCGAGGCTAATGCTTAGTAGTAAATTAGACTTAGCTTCATCATTTTGTTTGGAGTTCGTCGGATAGTAACGGTTGCTATGATGTGTGATTGGACAATAGCCGTTCTGGGGGCGGGGCCGGCGAAAGGCTAATTCAATCAGCCACTCACCAGTGAAAAAGGGTGCAGCTGGGGAAAAGAGAGGAGAAGCTTTGAGACGTGGTACACGGAGGTGGAATCACTCGCTCTTCTCCTCGTTGTGGTCCTTAGGACATCTTGGTACCGTTGTACAGGTTGTGTAGAACTTAGTGGTTAGATAATTGTTGGTTACAAGTGTTGGGCTTCTTTTGAAGGTATCTGTTTAGTTTTGACTAATCTTAGGGTGGATTGCACCAACAAGGTTTAATTTAAACTAAGATTAGCACTAATTTAGTAAGTTTAGTAAAACTCGGTTTAAAATGACTTAAACCAGGTTTAAAGTTATGTGGAGCTGCATTGCACCACTTAAAATTAAACTCAGTTTTTTTTAAGAACATGAAAATTATTGTTAGAACAATAAGATTATCATGTTGTAATGTAATATCGCTGTAATTTATTTCTTTTTCATGGGTAGCAGCTCTGCGTTCCAGTATCATATTGCTGTGTGTTTTGCGGTCTTCTGCGACCTATTTAGAATTTTATATTGGGCAAATGTAAAAGGTTTTTAGTGCAGACACGATCCATGCTGACTGAAATCTGACCTAGTTATGAAGGAGTTTCCCCAATGATGACGCACTTCCGGTTTTTGTGAAAAAGGTCTATGGGGGTCCCAGCCCCTCCCTTACCTCCCAAAGGTGATCTCATGTTGTGACTTTCTGAAGTTGTGCTTTAGGGTTGAGGTGTTTTTTCCTGCAGACTGTCTCTGCCCCCTGTAGGAAGCAGAGGGAGGTGCATGTTTTTCTCCCTCACCTCCTCCCTACCCCTGTGTAGTTCCTTTTCTCTCTTTTTTCACTCCCGTATAAATAGGAGCACCATAAATGCCGCCTGTCCACAGTTCAGCCTGATTCTGTTATGTTGTTGTAAGTCAAATCTTGGACGGGTTGTTCTGAAACTGTCTTCTCGTACTGGGACGCTGATTCAGTGACAATAAAACATTCTTCTGACTTCTGAAGGCCAGAAGATGTTCACAGTTCTCTCTCACACATGCTTTTATATTTTCAAACATGAACATTCCTGCATGAATACACATTTCTTCCCACTGACTTTCTGTTTGAACCTCCAACCTCCTGTAGCAGCTCCTCTCTGCTTGCTTATACCGGCGCTGTTGGTCCATGCTGTCTTCCTGTGACTGATCCATCAGGCAGAACAAGAAGTTTAATTATGTGGTTTAAACGGTATGAATATTCTAAACTATTCTGAACCTAAACAGGCCTGAAGTCCTACATTAGTGATTGTGATGAGAGGAAAGCAACTCTGGCCTTTTGCCATTACCCAGCTCAACTCTGCCCTCTGCTGGTGGAAACTGGTGTCTGCATTCTTCTTTAAACGTGAACGCAGGATGATGTTTTACATCTCAATGAGTAATGTTTTTAAATAATGATTTTAATATTGACCAAAATAATCCTGATTATGCATTTTTCCCCCAGAATTAAGCTGCTTTACTGAATTTTTGTTTTAAAACTGTTAAAATCAGTGTCAGCCTGTTTGTAGGCATGTTTCAGAACGTTTGAATGATTCTGGAGAATTATCTTAAATAATTTCTGCATCAGCTCTAAATGTTCTGGATCAGCTGCAGGAGGTATACTGCATCTGTTTCCAGCTGACACAAGTAACATTACATTATCTCCAACACTCAGCTCTAATCAGATTCTTCTGATTGTCAGAGCAGATATCATCGATTTGCCTTCTGTCCAAATCATCTTATCAATATGAAACACAAAAATATCTGAATATAAATAAACAAACGGAATAACATAAAAGAAACAAGTACCTCCCACAATGTCCTAGACATGTTTTATTATAGAATAGGAATATAAAGCCCATCCCTCTTTTATTTTGAAAATACACCACTTCCTGTATAATATTGACAATACATCAAAAGGCAGAATAAAGGTTCCTAACAGGATTTAAACTGAACGAATTTGTTTCTATTGTTACAAACAGAAGACTTCAACACCTATGATGATTACTGAGATCTGGAGCAGCAGAACTGGTCTGAGCAGAACTTTGTTTCCACAGGTTCTGAGGACTATTGAAGGTGTGAAACAGGTCAGGCTTTGCTGTTATCATTACAAAATTGATCAGAAACTGAAACGTCACAGGAGATTCTCTGATCAGCAGAAACATGTTTAAATAACCCATGACCTTTGACTCCTGACTTGACCCCCTCTTATGCTGCATTCCAGGGTTCTCAAAAGTAGAAAAAATTAATGTTCTAACTGGTCTTTGGTCTGCTGCAAACTACAAATAATCATCAAATGTTGAATAACTGATCTGACTTTATTAAGTGTAATTATGATCCTCTTTCATAAGACAAATATGAAGTTTTTGCTTTTTGGAAACAACAAATGGAGCCAAAATTGTTCAAATGAACTTAATGATCAACCTCAGTGCAGTGGAGCCAATGCAGGTTCAGGTGGGCTCACCTGGACCTGGGACCAGATTGTTCCAGGAAGACCTGCAGATAAGGTGAACTAAGAGCTGATCTGAGCTCAGTGTGACCACTGAAGGATCTGTGGGAATGAAACCATCACCTGCAGAAATAAAGCTCAGAAGTTCCTTCACTAAACCCAGCTACAGAGAAAAGAGCTGAAAAGGACCTTGGTACTGTGATCCTGTTTGAGTCGGGATCGAAAATATGTTTACTTGTCAAAGTCTGAGTCGATGAGAACATTCCGGTCTTCAGACTTCCTCCTTCTTCTGAAGCGATGAAGAACCACAGTCAACAGAATGAGGGAAACAATGAAACCTCCAGCAAACACCAGGGTGGAGAAGCTGGTAGTGAACACATTCCTGATCTTCCAGCTCCGGTCAGAGGAGCTGGTTTCAGGAATCACTGTTGGAGAATTCCCTGCAAAACAACAGGATGTGGTTTAGTATTCATAACTACTCAGGTCATTTGGTTCTGACCCAGTTCTGACCCCAACAGGTTGTTCATGTTCTGACCTTCAGCAGACGGGTTCATCCTCGGCTTTCCGGCTGACTTTTCCTCTTTAGGGGGACTGGGTGGAGCTGACTCCACAAACTGCAGGGGACCCTGGGTAATGTAGTGTCCGGTGGTCTCCTTGCTCAGCCCTCGTCTCCGTCGGCGGGATGGGTCACTCAGACATCCCTGAGCACATCTGGAAAAGGGACTTCCGGACTCACACAGGATGACGGAGCAAGTGATGTACACCTGTGGGATGTGAGATTTGTTTTGGATCAAACGTAAACAAGTTATTAATGTTCTTAAGGTTTATCTGATCTGATCTTGGTCCTATGATGCCAGAGTCATCCTATCTCTGGTTCTGCTGGAGGTCTTATCCCCTCACACCTGCTAAACACCAGTGATCGTGTCCAGAGAGGCACGTCGGATCTTCCTATACTTCCATATTGGGATTCTGATGATTTCTCAGTTACCTGGTCAAACTCTCCATTGAACTTGAAGGCTTGAACCTCGAAGTTGAAGGAAGTCTGATTTGATGGGTGGATTTTAACCGTCTCGTCCTTCACACACCTGGAAGACAGTGACTGTTACGGTGAGTAAACAAAAACAACAGCTTCCCAGGAAGTTCCTCTGAGATTCCGGCATTCACCACCAACCCGTTTTGGATGAGGTAATAAAAGAGGGAGTTCTCTGGGTTGTCATCAGGAGTTGCTTTACACGATTCAACAAACAGAGACACGCTCGGGAGGTCTGAGTTGGCTTGGATGCCCATGTAGATCGTCTCCATCAGCGTGACCTGCACTGGGTACGCATCGGACGCCACCATCTGTGTGAAGTTACCATCACGGAAGATTTCAAAGGTGTAACCGAAGCTGCCAAAGTTGGACTCGGTGAAGATGTAGTCGGACTGGTGGATGTTGTAGTAGCTGGAGATGCTGATGGTTTTAGAAAACTCACAGGAGAAGTCAATCTGAACCGTCTTCCTCCGGGTGATGACCTCAGTGGGAAGCTCGAAGGAGTGGATCTCATTCTTAAAGACGATGTAGTCTCCTTTATCCTGTTTTGTGGAAATAAAAACATGAAAAATGTGGAAGAAAGAAGAAAAACTCTCCCACCTGGACAGATTGGCTCATACCTCCAGTGTGGTTCCACAGGTGCTGAAAGACACGGTGCCTGTGATGTAAGTGTCGTTAGAGACCAGCGAACACGACGGGTCTTTAAGTTTGAGGTAGTGTACATCGATGTCCGGCATGGACGCCTTCTCCAGCATCACCGTCATCTTGTTAGGGGAGCAGGTGACGGTGGCCGTGCCTGTCAATCACAACATGCTGATCATCGTCTCAGACGGTTCGGTTTCAGAGGACAAAACAGATTAATAAAACTGATCCTAGAACATCTAAATGATTCTTGCCTTCCCCGGTCTGGACCTGATGCAGACACACCAGATCCAACACAATCAGTCAGAGAAATCAGGATTTAAACAAACAGCTTCCTATAGTTTGTTAAAGAGATAAATGACACGCACGTCCCAAAATAAAATAAAATAAAATATATAACCATAATCCACCCATCCATCCATCCATCATTCATCCATCCATCCATCCATCCATCCATCCATCCATCCATCCATCCATCCATCCATCCATCCATCCATCCATCCATCCATCCATCCATCCTTCCATCCATCCATCCATCCATCCATCCATCCTTCCATCCACACACTTTTGCTCTGCAGAATGAAGCATCAGTTTATTTCAAATACAAACTGTTCAGAGTTCAGTTCATCAAAACAGAATATATCTGTTTAAACATTTTTGACTAAATCTTTTTAAACAAACTAATATACTGTTTAATAATGTCTATGATTTTTTACAGATTATAAAAAAGATAACAAACCTTGGGTGCTAGTTACACAGGTCACCATGACAACAACACATCTCATCTCTGATTGGCTGTAGGACAAAACAAAAATCTTTTATGTTAACCACAAACAACATGGAGAATACAAACTGAAGAACAGATTTTAACAGTTTGTCTGGAGTTGATGTTGAAATTTGAGTAAAGAGAAAATTGAAACTAAAGGCTCATTGGTCAGAGCATCATGTTTGAGTTTAAACAGTCCTGATTAGATTCTTCATCAGTAGCTTTGTGGCTAAATCCACTATGAGTAGTGGTAAGAGTAATGGTAGTAATTTTTCTTTGCACATTTAAAGGAAGGAAAAAAGTCATGAAATCACTTTTTTATTGTAAATAATTTGAGGACCCTTGCTCTGTACAAACAAAAGAAGGAATAAAAGTGTTTGTTTTGCTGGTTGTGGTAGAATAAAAGCTCACAGTTGTGTTGTTTCAGCTGTGAAGCAGACTGGCACCAGTCTCCTCAGGTCACGCTGCTGTGGAGTCCAGCTCAGAATCACCTCGGCTTTCCCGGACTTGTCAATGCTGAACTCCCGGGTCATGTTCTCAGGTCCGCTCACCTGGAAGCTTTGGATCCTTCAGACAAGTCAAGTCAGATAGAACCAGGCTGAGTGATGTGTGTTTAGCTACAGAACCACATCAGATAGAAGTTAGCAGTCCATACTGGGAGTTCTGGGCCTGAGCCTGAGCGTAGAGCTGGAACGTCTGGCCCAGAGTGACATGAAGAACCTCTCCATGTGACGGGGTTCTGGACAGGAACATGGGCAGCATAGAACCGGCTACACAGGTGGAGATCGGAGGAAGAACTGGAACAGAAAACTACTTTCATCTGTTTTTAGCTTTTAGTTTGGATTTGTTACAAAAACTCAGAAATGAATTTGTATGTTGGTGTTAATATTTCATTTAAATATTTGGATTTAACTTAATATTATATTCTTGTTATTCATGTTTTTGTTTTTCATTTTCAGTGTGTGCGTGTGCGCATACATGCGCCGTGTGTGTGTGTGTGTGTGTGTGTGTGTGTGTGTGTGTGCCCCTGAAGGACTCACCTTCAACTGAGAACTGCAGAGTTACTCTACAGAGAGGAAGTGAGTTGTTATCGAAGGTTCCTCGGGACACCGATGTTCCGTCTGTGTAGGTCAGAGATATGTTTGAGGAGGGAAAGTCCTCCAGGAGCAGCTCGAACACGTGCACTCCGGTTTGGACTGCCCCTGCGTTTCCTAACGTGCACGCAGTCTGAGAGGAAACAAGACATTAAAAATGTAAAAATCATCCGGTTTGAGGAGTACATTTACTTAGTTCAGATCATTAACCACAATGACAATTAAAAGTAAATATTTCATATAATGTCTACATTCTGTAGACACTGAGAAGGAAAATCCTTCTCATTTATTTAGAAAACTTTATAAAGATCTCAGGACTTGGATCTCCTCCATCCTCCATGGGTCTTTGGGGGCAGGGCTCTCACACTCACTATTGGACATTCCTCTAGAGAAAGCTTACATGCACAAACGAGTGTACACAACATGGTGCTCTCACAAGTATGGGCTTGGGTGTTTTTAACACATAACCTAAGGCTGTGGTTGGCACTATATGCACTAGGATTTATTACCGTGAGCTTTTCAGCAAAAATTGCTACTGTTATACATCCTCATGTTGTTGGTGCAGTGATGTTTTGGTTCTGTTGTATTTTTTGTGTCCCTTTTTTTTCTCTTTTTCTCTTTCTGCAGGTCTAGAAGTGGATTCTTTTACATCCTTTATTGTTTATTTTTGTGAGCTCCCCCTTCCTTCTCTTTCCCCCCTTTCTCTTTCATTTCCGTGTTTGTTGAAATTTTAACCAACAGAAAACATTTGTAATAGAGTTCTGATATCAGGCAGGGTGTTATAGCTAAATCTATAACATGGGGAAAGAAAAAAATAAAAAAAAACTTTATAAAGTATATTGTTGTTGAAGGACTAATAAAATATGCTAGAAAATAATTTCATTGAGCAAAACATTTCTACTTTAGTTCCTTTTTAAATGTTTCACTCATTTTTCAAATGATAGGTTAGTGCCTTTTATTTATTATGTTTTGTTTCTGTTATTTAATAATGTTACTGATAAGATTTTAGTTTTATATTTAAACTGATTTATTCTGTCTGAGTTGATTTTTCATCTTAGAAAAGCTTGTGTGTTAATTATGGGTAGGATAAGAGAAGAAGATCTTGAAATATCATTAAAACTTGTGAATAATTCAGTGATTTGAAGCAAAGAGGAAGATAACCCTCTCTCTCTCCTGCAGAAAGGAGCAATCAGAGATCTCTGTGATGGAGGGGAAGTCAGAGGTTTTTAACCCGTTTTCTGTGCAGATGCTTCATCACCTGGTCCAGGGTGAAGTTTGCAGGAACTGAAGCTTCTGGAACGAAGCAACATCTCACCAGGTCTCCATCCGGATCATGAGCCAGAAGAGGAATTCTGGTGAAACAGTTCTGGGGAATCCTGGAATCAGAGTTTAGTTTAATAATACACACACACACACACACACACACACACACGGGTTCTATGACTTTAGTACCGTAGAGAAGACACTGTTGTGGTGATCGGACATGTGTTCAGGTTGAAAGAATCGGATCGGGTTCCCAGATCCAGGTCTACACGACTGGTCCAGCTGGTTATTCCTTCTACGTTTGAGGTCCAGCAGCATCCCGAGTCCCTGCAAACAACCAGGACCAGATTCAAAAAACCTCTTTTGAAATATGCTAATAATAGATGTTATTTAATATGTTTTATTAACAACCCAGTATTCTTGTTTCAGATGTGATACGTTTTTTTTAAGTAAAATATTTAAACAATAAAATGTTTATAACAAATATAAATAAACAGGTAATCAGGTGGCTTAGTAATACACTTTTAAGGAGATAATCTCAGTAGGAAGCTGTTGGATCAAAGCATTTTTCTTTTACAAACTGGATCCATCAGAACTCCTGATCCAGATTCAGACCTGTTAGACATCTAAACACATTTGTCTCTTATATTTTCAACATGTGAAATGAGCCTGTTGTCATGGAAACATTTATGCTTGTGCTTGTTGCAGACAGTGGAAGGGTCTAACATCTCAGCATGGGTTTTGATCCTGCAGAACTGAACTGGACCGATTTTTGTGCAGCCTGGACTCCAACACCTACAAGAACCCTATAAAGTGTTCTTGTTCTCACTTTACAAACGTTTCCAATACATTTTTTATTAACGTTACTATGTGCATTATTAAGCATTAATAAACTATTAAATAAAGTATTAACAACTGCTTAACTATATTATGAAATGCATTATTAAGCAGACTCACCCCTCCTTACCTTAAGGTCACTTAATAGTTAACAATAACAGTAATGTTAATAAAGGGATCCTTTGCTTATTAATGTTTAATAATACACTAAGTAACGTTAATAAAGGGACCCTTACTGTAAAGTGTTACCTAACTTCATTATCCCATCTCATTTTCATACATTTATTAAACAGCACTGAAGCAGAAGAGCCTCAGCTTCAGATTTCAGGAGCTTCTACTGCTTTTTTTTAGTTCTGAAACGAGGTTTGGAGGCAAAGCTTGTGTGACTTTCTGTTTGGCGCTGATGCTTTATGATGAACTGGCGGATCAGAATGTTTCTCTGAAGCTGAGTCATGAAGGATTTACTAGACATGTAAATATGAGGAAATGTTTGTCGGCTTTTATTCTCTTTGTTGTTTTAAAAGCTCGACTCAGGTTTAAACTTGTTTTCGTAAGTCAGACACGAACAGCAGTGATGATGCCCACCATTCAGAGGAGAAATGAAAACACTAGAAAATAAAAGTAAATCATTTAAATCACATTCAGCTTCATTTATTCTATTTATTTTTATGTTTCCATAAAACGGCATCAAATATACAACATAACCATTATTACAGTATTAATTTATAACAACACTTTCTTAAAACAGTTTTTATGTGTTTAACATCTGAACGGCTGCCAAAACATTTAAAACATGTTTCATTTCTTTTGACAAGAAGTTTTTGAATCAACTTACATCCATCATTAGTTTATTTAAAGGTGTGGTTGACTGAAATTTTCTTTGTTTATTTCAGTATTTCATGTTTTTTCCTAATTGTTAAATAATGGAAAACATCAAATAATTGAAAATTAAAAAACATAAAAAAATCACACTCAGGTTACATATTCAAAGATCAGATTTGGTTTAGAGATAATTAACAACACTATGTGAAAAAAGGATTTGATCATTGTAAAAATATAATAATTGATTGTTAAATTTAATCTATTTGAATTTTAATTCAGGTTTAACTGAAATAGAGATAAATGTTCTGTTCTATTAGAGTTAAATTAATTTAATAAATCTAGTAAATATTCAGCCAGTTTAACAAAGAATAAAGTTACTGGTTGAATTAAAAGCATCGGAATTCAGCAAAAATAAAATAAAAAATAACGTGACTTTGGATCAGAACTGGCCAGAACTTAAACTCGACCAAAACCAAAAAACATTCTGCTGAATTAAGTGTTTTATTAAGTTTATGTAGATTAATTGTATTCTCGAGTGGGATGGCCTTCTTTGTCCACCAGGAGGTTGGCACATTGGTACACTTTCATTTACAAGGCCATGCTTGGATTACTACCCAACTACATCTGTAACTTAATCTCACAGAGAAGTGTAACTTCTCACAGTCTGCGTGCAAACGATCAGTTGTTACTTTGTGTTCCGTTTGCTCGCACTGAACTGGGTAAAAGGGCTTTTGTTCACTCTGCTCCTTCTGCATGGAACAGGCTGCAGGAAAACTGGAAACTAACCGAGCTTATCTCATTGAATACATTTAAAACCAGACTGAGAGCCCTTGAGACAGATTCCCTGTGTTGTTATTGCCTTCTGTAATTCTGTACATAACATGTCTGTGTAACTGGAAAAAAAGAAAAAATTGTAACTGTAACTTTTGCTGCCTCTTGGCCAGGACTCCCTTGAAAATGAGGTTTTTAATCTCAATGGGACCTTCCTGGTTAAATAAAGAATAAATAAAAATAAAATAAAATAAATAATTCTCTTCCTGTTTCCATCTTAGACCCTGTGTTCGGCCTCCGAGACCTGGACTGACCTCAGCGTGAACGTGGTTCCATTGGGCTGAACGGTCGCTGTCGTGATTCCTTCAGACTGGCACCATCGGCCCTGACCCGAGTTGTCCCAGTCCGTTTGCAGAACCTCTGACTGGACCAAGTCTGAACACATTCCTCCTTCACAGAAAGACAATGTCTGGTTTTGACAGTCGTCTCTACCGTTCTGTCTGTCATAGAAGGTCACCTGCAGGGTCAAAACACATCAGAACCCAATCCAGAAATCTGGATCCAGACTTTCTGAAGGTCTAAGGGAGGTTTTAGAGAAATTATTTCCTATCTGACCTTTGACCTTTAAATATTCCAATCAGAAAATGGCTCCTAACTCAAGGCCAGTTTAAACTGGATCTTTAGTATCCTTGTTACCAGCAGCCTGTTTGATCTACAGCTGATTTTAAATATCTGAATGATTTATTGAAATGAAACAAGTTGATGAAAAAAATCATAATGCCAAAATATAAAACATGCAACAAATAACAACAGACATTCATAAACATGATTAAAATGTGGTATTTAAAGTGACACCACTCTGCTGACCAAAAACCACACCTGATAGTTTTGTGGAGCGGGTAGGTGCCCTATAGGGGAAGCTCTTTACCTGCTTTATGGCTGTTAGCTGTAATGCTAGCAGTTACCATTTTCAGTTCACCAATTGTCAATAAAAAGCACAAGAAGAAGAAAAATAAGTTTGCTTTATCTGTTGGCATCATGGTGGAGCCTGGAAGTAAAAGTAAGAGAGTAGTGTCTCTGGAGGTGAAGCAAAGAGCTAAAACCAGAGTGAACTTTGGCGTGGCCTACACTAGTTTAAGGGAGCCAAAGGAGGCTAAAATCACGGATTGATGGTGACCTGGCTTTGTTGCTACTGGACTTGTAAGTAATAATATTTTTTGTCCAACAGTGTGGATCTTTTTACTTCGTGGTTTATTTTAGTATTAGTTAGCTCATCTTTTTACTTTTAGTTCTTTTTAAAATACAGATAGGAAATCTTTTTACCTTTTTTTTGCTGACATTTCGATCATCACTGTGATCTTCTTCAGAGCTAAGCTGCTAAAAGCAGCTTCACTTTTGCTTCCGTATATGTGTGGGCAGCAGGGTACGATATCGCCTGAACAGAATCTCTGAACAGAGTTTAATAAACTGGACAGCTGAAATGTTTAAACAGTTGGTATTTGAGTAGGAATAGTTTAATAGTTTAAATTTCACAATTAGCTGAACTGTGAATGTAGCAGCATCTGCTGAATTCTGAAACTGATAGCTGAACATGCCGTAGAAGATCTGAAATTGAAAATGAGTTCAATTGTCAAAGTTAGCAGAATGAAATCAAAATTAAACTCTTATGGTGCGTTCTCACCGGCCTTGACGTATGCGTCAAACAACGCATACTTCATGCCGGTTTTGACGCCTATATATTTTTGACATTGACATAGCTTGCTTTGACGCAACTTGCGTTGGCACAGCTTGCTTTGATGGTTGTGTCGGCCCCACGGGGAGGGGAAGGGAGGAAAGAGCGCGTGCGTGGCTCTCTGTTGCCAGATGTTTGTAACAATGGCGGATCCTATCGAGACAATGTCGGCATAAACGTTGAAAAAACACTCACCCGACACACCGAGTTCTCTAGCAATCTTCCTCCAAGCAAGGTCCTTTCTATTCCGATCTCGGTAAGCGTAGCAAGACGGGTCATACAGTTCCCGATAGTTGCAAAAGGCAATGATAAGTTTCTCCTCCCTTGCTGAATGAATTTGTCTTCTTCCCTCGCTCTGCTGTGACGTATCAACTGGCGCTCTGATTGGTTGACGCTTGTAAAGTGACGCAGAAAGTTCAGCTAGCTGAACTTGCTTGACGTTTGCGTTGCAAGCTTTGACGCTTGCGTCAAAGCTTGAAAAGCGTGAAAAGTATCAAGCTTTGACGCGCCTAACGCTCACAAAGTGAAGCAAGGACTTTGACGCAGCTCTGACGCGCCTTACCATAGACTTAACATTGAAACTTGACACTGGCGGCGCATACTTTATGGCCGGTTTGAACGCAGCATTAGAAAGAGCAGATATTGAACTTTGAAGTTTCAAAACTCTGTCAGCCAATCAGAGAGCAGGGATGGTGGACGGCTGGTTCCCTGAGACCAAGCCAATCGATTTGATGTATAACATGTCTGGTTGCATAATTCTGTTAACCCGGAAGAAGCTTGAACTCTCTCGGTCAATCAGAGAGCAGGTATGGTGGATGGCTGGTTTCCTCAGACCAAGCCAATCGATTTGATGTATAATATGTCTGGGTGCGTATTTCTGTTTTTCTTTTATTTATTTATTCTTTATTTAACCAGGAAGGTCCCATTGAGATTAAAAACCTCATTTTCAAGGGAGTCCTGGCCAAGAGGCAGCAAATGTTACACCCAGAAGAAGCTTGAACTTTTTCAGC